>CM038143.1:341469073-341651484 GCA_021437245.1 Aegilops speltoides
TGGCCTTTGATCGACTCATAGTCTTCGCAAGATTCTCGTATACACCGAGGCACATATAGCAAATCCTTGACGAGGAATTTGGTTCGAGGGGCTTGGCCTGGCTTCAGTGGCTTCATCAGTACTACGCCCGAGGGGCTTGCTTGAGGCCATAGAGAGCCTTGTTTAGTCTGAAGACTTTGTCAGGATTCTTGGGATCTTCAAAACCTGGGGGTTGAGCAACATATACTTCTTCCTCAAGCTTACCATTGAGGAATGCACTTTTCACATCCATTTGATATAAGATGATATCATGATGGTTAGCATAGGCAAGTAAAATGCGAATAGCTTCAAGTCTAGCAACAGGTGCAAAAGTTTCATCGAAATCAATTCCTTCAACATGTGTGTAGCCTTGAGCTACTAGTCGTGTTTTATTCCTCACAACAAGGCCATTTTCATCTTGCTTGTTGCGGTAGATCCACTTTGTGCCGATGATATTATGCTTATGAGGATCCGGGCGATCACCAATTCCTGCACATTGTTCAGCTTCGAATCGATGTAATTCTTCTTGCATAGCCCGAATCCACTCTGCCCAAAATGCTTCATCTACCTTAGTGGGCTCGAGATAGAGACAAAAGCATAGTGCCCACAAAAGTTAGATAAGTGTGAGGCTTTTGAGCGGTGAGAGGACCTCGTGCGCTGATGTCATCGATGATCTTCTCCACTTGCACTTCTTTTGCAACGCATGGATGAGTTGGTTGTCGCCGAGGATTTTGATCAGATTTTCTTCAAAGACCAATTTCTCATCTTGTTCTTCAGTGCATCACCGACGCTCTTCACTTAACAGAATGAATTCTTCACCGATTCTTCAAGAGGGAATGACATCCTCGCTGTTTTGTGCTTGATAGCATCCTCAAAAGCTGGTTCATCTAACATAGAAGGTAGGTGCTCTTTGCAGCCATTAGTTTCATCGAATCCGACATCTACAAAGGTCAACAATCTTGTGAAGAACAATGTTGAAGACTCAGAGGTGTGCAAGTCCTTTCCATAACCAAGCATAAACCTTCATGTGCTTTCGTGCAAATTTAGAGTTGTGGTGAGGATCTCTAATCCAACATTTAGCAATCAAGACTTTGAAATAACTCACATTGGGTTTCTTGTCATGAGAAGTTCATATGCGCCTTCTTGAAGAATTTGTGAAGATATACTCGCTGATGATGTGGCAGCAAGATTAATTGCATCAATCCAAAAACGCCGAGGCGCTTTGTATTCATCAAGCATAGTGCGAGCCATCTCAACAAGAGTTCTGTTTTGCGCCCACGACGCCATTTTGCCGAGGAGTATAAGGAGCAGATAATTCATGAGTAATACCAAGTTCATCAAGATAGGCATCAAGACCAGAATTCTTGAACTCGGCCCATTGTCACTATCGATATGCTTGATCTTCACACCAAAGTTGGTCAAGCCCTCGAGGAAAATCGCTTGAAGACTTCCCGCACTTCATGTTTGTAAGCAACAATGTGTACCCATGTATATCGAGAATAATCATCAACAATGACAAAACCATATAGAGATGCATCATTAGTGACCGCTGAATAATGATTAGGTCCCAAGAGGTCCATGTGAAGCAATTCAATGGACGAGTAGTGGTCATGATAGTCTTCACGGATGCTTGGCCTTGGTCATTTTTCCGCTTCACATGCTCCGCATAAGGATCCTTGAGGAATTTGACATTCTCAATGCCAATGACATGCTTCTTCTTCGCAAGCGTGTTCAAATTCCTCATGCCTGCATGACCAAGTCATCGATGCCATAGCCAGCCTTCTGAGGCCTTTGCAAGTAGACACATGGCTGGTTGTGGTCCTGTAGAGAAATTAACAATATACAGATCTCCTCTCCTAAAGCCTTCGAAGACTTTGGAATTGTCAGCTTCCATAATCACAACACAATGATATTTGCCAAAGACAACAACCATATCAAGATCACACAAGATTGAGATCGACATGAGATTGTATCCTAAGGATTCAACAAGCATGACTTTGTCCATGTGCTTATCCTTAGAGATAGCAACCTTACCAAGACCCAATACCGACTTTTGCCTTTGTCAAGAAATATGATATGCTTCAGAGGTGACGGTGATAAAGGAGCATCCATCAATAGATTCTTGTCACCAAATATGTGATTTGTACATCCACTATCGAGGACCCATTCAAGGGTTTTGGGTTGATCATCCCGCAGATGAATTAGTGTAACTTACAATCTCATATGCTTCATCGCTGAAGAATATGATATCAAGTTCATCGATGAATTTCATCAAGCAAAGAAATGTGATATAGCAAGATGAGGACGCAGAAATGAAAGTTCATTTCATCATGATTCGCTCAAGGCCCTTTCAGCATTTTTGTCGTCCTCAAAGAAATTCTTCAGACGCTCGAGCACGCCCGAGACCTGACCTCGCAGAAGAGATTAGTTCTTTTTCTTCACCACCCACATCTCGAGGGGTGGCAAAGAGTTCATCATCCCGCGAAAGCACCATGTGAGAAAGGTGGCAAAGATGCCAAACCATTTCGCTTAGCATTGAGGGGTTAGGTAAGCATATGAATAAGCAGAGTAATTCTTCGAGGACTTATGAACATAATGGTTTGAAGAATAATGCACATATGCATAGCCCTTAGCTTTACCCTCATGAGATGATTTGTTAGCATGATAATAATCATATGAGGACTTTGATCCAGCTTGAGGAATTTGATCCTCGTGAAGAATTTGGTCCATATGAGGATTTGGATCCATATGAAGAGTTTGGTCCATATGAAGAATTTGATCTGGGTTCCCGTTTTCACAGTGGTGTCATGATGACATTCACCAAGACTTTCAACACAGCTTTTGGGAACCTGATTTTCTTCATAGGGGAACTGCTCCTCAGCTTAGTGCCAACATATCTAGCAAATACTTCACCATTCTCGATTTTTGAACAATTTATAGTTGAGTCAAATGACTCATCGTAAGAATGAGGAGATTCACATGTAAAGCCGATAAGTTAGATGGATCAATCTGAGGTCCCTTTGCAAAGAACCCATGAGGTTTTGGGATACCGCCATGTTTCCAATATGTTCCATCGACATTCGCTTCTCTCAAAGGCAATACCTCTTTCCTAGGGTTTCGTTGAGGATCTCGCTTGAGCACATCACAAAGTGTCTCGATGCCCTTTGAGGGTTTTGTACATGCTCGCTATGTACAATTCCTTCACCTCGCATTGTCAAGTGATACTAGCAAAGTCCTCGATGAGGAATTAGTGATAGTAGAGGCGATGAAGGATTTGTAACATTTGAAGCATTTGAACATTCTGTGAAGAATTAGCGATTCACGCTCAATGCACTTTAAGCATGGAGGAACAAATTCTTCTCGAGAAGTGCTGATTTGTT
Source organism: Aegilops speltoides (assembly GCA_021437245.1). Classification (NCBI taxonomy): domain Eukaryota; kingdom Viridiplantae; phylum Streptophyta; class Magnoliopsida; order Poales; family Poaceae; genus Aegilops; species Aegilops speltoides. The sequence continues at coordinate 341,472,472 of CM038143.1, forward strand.
GAGCTAGTTATGAATCGCGCCCTTCAAGATCTTCATAACATACTCTTAGCTTTTCAAGATCCGCCTTTTTTGAATAGCTTCAAGAGAAAGCTTCTCATTGTCTTGCTTTTCTTGAAGAAATTCATAAGAAAGTTTCTCATGATCGATAAGAGAGAGTTATGATGACCTTGAAGGTTATCATACTTAGACCAAGTCTCTCAAGATTTTCACCGTGGCTTTAGTGCGATCCATTTCTTCACCCAACATATCATCACTTTTATCTAGCATGTTTGAACTTTTTCAAGAGACCGTTGTTGTTTCACAGCAATTTTAGCAAGTTTAGAGTAGCTAGGCTTAAGATCCTCATCGATTCATTTTCACTAGAATCGAGGAGTTATATTTGAGTACCTTAGCTGGTTTTGCCATGAAGAAATAGGTGGGAGCGTAGCCATCATTATCTTCATCAGCTTGTTGGTGGAATCAGCTTTTCAAGGTTGAAGATGGACTTGTCGACGAAAGCAGAGTAACAGCCGACTCGCCACACTGCACTCAGATTCTTCTGCACTCCTCCTCTTCATCATTTTCCTCAGATTCGCTTCAGAGTCCATCTCCTGCCAATGAATGCCCGAGCTTTCTTGAGCTGCCCTTCTTGTGAGATGAAGACTTTGATGGTTTTGAAGATGAAGATTTTGATGATTTCTTCTTCTTCTTCATTTCATCGTAATCGTAGTCTTTGTATTTCTTCTTCTTCATTTCCTTTCCCATCGAGGACAATCTTGAATATAGTGACCAGCTTCTTGCATTTGTGGCAAAGTCTTCTTGTAGTCACCGGATGAAGAATCACTTCCCTTGAGGGTTTTCCAAAACGACCACGCCTTGTGAATTTCTCGAATTTCTTCACAAGGAGAGCTAGATCCTGCCTGGGCCTTCAGATCACCAAGGCTACTACCGTAATCCTCACATTCGTAGTCGACACAACCTTGGCCTTCGTGGCACGTGGTTTGCCATAGTTTGAGCCATAGAGATCTCTTTTCAGAAGTCGAACTCGTGAGTGTTAAGCCTTCGAGTATATCAACAGGATCAAGTGACTTGTAGTCAAGACGCTTCTTGTATCATCATCCCAGAGTATCAAATGAGGAATCGCTTAACTTAGCAGCTTTCTTCACCACTTCATGGTCAAGGATGTCAAGGGCACCGAGGGCTTGAAGCTCATTTGAGCCTGTCAATGAGGCGATCAAGGTTTGTCAACATTTTCGCTGTTTAGTCTTTTGAAGCGTTGAAGAGATTCCAAGAACATCAACTCGAGAATCACGCTGAGTTGAGACTCCTTCATTTACTTTGGATAGCCTATCCTGTATAAGCTTGGCGCTTCCAAAGCACTCACTCTTCCATACCGCCCTTTGCTCGATGGCCACAGATGATATTCTTCGCTGAGAGTCGAGTTGTTTGAATCTCTTCACGCCGCTGGCGGTCAAGAGTTTCAAAGGATGGGGGACACCATTTTCCACAACATACCGTAGATCATTATCATTGCCTCAAGATGCATCCGCATCTTGTTCTTCCAAAGAGGGATAGTCCGCTCCATCAAAGGTAGGACACCCAGCCGAGACCTTGATCAAACTCGCGGTCGACATAACTAGAACTCCGTGGTTAAACTAAAATCACACGTAACAAGGGAGTACCTTGCTCGATACCAATTGAAAGTGTGTTATATCGACTAGAGGGGGGTGAATAGGCTATTTTATGAAATTTTCACCGAGGAATTTGCCGTGAGGAAATTCCTTAGCTAAGAACTATTTGCAGCGAATAAGTACTCAGAGGTAAACATAACAGATTACACACATAGTCAAGATGATGAAATGAAGACTAGAACTGAGTACGTGAAGCGTAAACACAGATAACAAGATGAAGATAAATGATCAAGAAATTGAACCGAGGAATTTGTGAAAGTCTTCACCAAAGTCTTCAAGCACGATATGAACAACATGCATACGTAATGAGGAAATGAATGAGTTGAGGAAATAGAACCACCAATTGGTGAAGACAATGATTTGGTAGACCAGTTCCAATCGCTGCCTCAGCTTGTACGTCTGTTGAGCGGCCGAGTATTTAAACCGAGGACACACAATTCCCGACACCCAGCCTCGAGCTGCAACTTAGGACACCCAGCCTCACCAGATTCTCCTTGAACTAAGACCACGCAGCCTCATCCAATCACTGTGGTAAGTCTTCGTGACTTCCAAACCTTCACAGACTTGGTCACCGGCATCCACAATTCCTCTTGATGTTCTAGACCTTGACGCCTAACCGCCCTGAAGAAGCACACCTTCAAAGGTAATAAGCGCCGGATCCACTCAGATCAATTTCTTCGATGCTCAATCACTTGGGGTTTTGTGGGGTTTGGTTTGGATTTTCCTCACTTGATGATTTTCGCCAAAGTCCCTTGAGGATGGGTTGCTCTCAAATGACGAGTGTCAAGTTCTTCTTGAGCAGCCAACCAGCTAGTGGTTGAAGGGGCGGCTATTTATAGCCTAGGAGCAGCCCGACATGATAAGACATAAATGTCCTTCAATGATATGACCGTTAGGTGGATAAGATATTTTGTCCGCCAAGCAAGACAAAGAACGGTCGGAAATTTGACTTTCAAAGTCCTCGTATTATCATGTTCTCATCGTAGGCAACCAAGATCGGCGAATTTTAACTCTCGCCGAGAAGTCATCAAGGACTGTAAGAATCTGGCTCTCACATCAAGAATTTGATCGAATCTGTATGAGATTTCCAATGGCCTCACTCAAGGGATTGGTAGGTGTAGGATTTTGAGTTGAGCATCACATGGAAATTTTTCCTTAGTATTTCCTCGACTTTTTAACAAGACGGTGTTTCCTATGACTCAAGAAAGAGAAAATGAAACTACGAAAACAAAAGTCTTCACGCTCATTCTCCTCAATGAATATCAAGTCTTCATGGTCACACCAATTTCTTCACTTTCAAAGTCTTCGTAAAGTCTTCGTAATATCAAAGTCTTCACCAAAGAACTTCATTTTTAGGGTCGACTTTCTCCATAAATATCAAACTCCTCATAGACTTATAGACCTGTACACTCACAAACGCATCGCCATTTAACCTATAAGTCTTCAATACACCAAAATCACTAAGGGCACTAGATGCACTTACAACCGCCAAGCCTCGCCTGGGCGGCAAGATACCAAAGAAGCGCCACAAGGTACCATTGTTGCAAAGATCCACTCCAAGACCTTAGAGGTGGGCGACCTCGCCCCGAGGCGGGCTGCTCTGTGAGGGGCTGCACAAGCCTCTCCCATGTGGAGGGCCCGCTTAGGATCGGCTTCTGGTCTCCAGCGTGGTCAGAACGCCTGGATAATTAGGCTACAAAGAAACTCTCCCGATGATGCCATGTCATCTATGTTATCGCTAATTATGGTAGTTCAAAATCATTGCAAATTCAAAATATGAATTAGTGACAAACACCCTAAGTTTTCAAAAGTCAAAACAAAATGTTCTGGGGTTGCCAACATTGCAATCGTAATTATGGTGAAGCAAACACTTTTTATAAAATGCCTAAATGCCCTAAAACTAAATAAAACAGAAGGGAAAATAAATAAAAGAAAGAAATTACAAAAACAAAAAAGGGGGAAGCCCTCAGACCGTGACAGCCCAACCCACCCAAGACGGCCACCGCCTAACCCCCCTCGGGTTCAGTCACCACTTGGCTGCCCACTGCCCAGCCCCCCAAGACTGCTGCCTCCTTCCCCTGCTCCCCGATCCGGCCGGAACAGCGCTGGCCCCACCGAACCTCACAAGGGCGAGACGAGGCGACAAGGTCGCCACGCCACTCTGGGCTCCTCCCACTCTCCTCCCCGCCTCGCGGCCTCCCGCGCCACTCCCTCTCCTCCAGATCCACCGCGCCTCCTCCGCTCCCACCACGCCTGAAGCACCGCCATGGACCCGCCGGGCCAGGAATGGCGCTGCCACAGCCATCGCCAAGACTGCAGGTCCGACGAGGCCTCCATCGCTTCCTTGTCCACCGGAGGCCTCACCGAGCGGAGGAGCCTGTAATCACCGGATCCCTTCGCCCCATCTCTCCGCCCGCTTTTTCACCAACTCCGCGACACCCTCGCTGCTACTAAACTACCACCGCCTCGGCGTGCCGCCAGGTGAGCTGCCTCCTCCCGCCTCTAGCTCCCTTAGCTCACAAGAAGAATTAGTTCGTCAGAAAGCCCGGCCCGGCCGCCGCTGTGTACTCGCCGCTGCGGCCACGATCACGACAAGCACGCCTCAACTCGCCACAGACTTCGTTCCTAGGAACCCAACGCACACACGCACACGCCTTCCTGCGTTCTCTATCGTTGATCCACGGACGCCAAACTCCGGCCCGCTCCGCCGCCGCCACCGCTGTCTCCGCCGCTTCCGCCAAGCCTTCCACTATTCAACGCGCCGACGCGCTTTTCGTTCGTCCCAAACCGCCTCGCTCAACATCCCCGTTGCGAACCCCTGCTCAGGCCAATCGCAGCGCCGCGCTGCCGCCGGCGCACCATTCCGCCACCCACGCCGCCGTGTTCTCCATCGGACGCGCGCGAAGAGGCCGCCTGCAGAGCTCGCCGCGCTCGACGGTTCCCTATAGCGCGATTCCGCCAACTCCGCGAGGGCCGCCTGGTCGCCGGAGTCGCCCGCACTGCTCACCGACGTGGCTAGGCGGCCCACCTCGACGCCGCCAGGCCTGGGGCTCTAATCGCCACGCTGACTAAGTCAATTCACCGACGTGGCAGCTGCCGCCATCGACACGCGGGCCCCATGCCATAAAACAAATAAAACAAATATATAAACTGCTAATTAATTTAGTTAATTAACTATAACCTAATTAGCTACTAATCATGGGGCCCACCCACTAATTAACCCATTTTAGTTAGTTTTAAAACTCATAAGGTTTTGACACGACATGTGGGTCCTGGCGACCCACTGTTCGTTTGACTGTCAACTGACTCAGCTGACCACGACATCACTGATGTCACGCCACGCTATCACATACCGCTTTTGGATAATGTTGGAATTAAATAACTAATTAAAATCGTAAAATGATTTAAATCTTTAGAAAATCATATCTTTTAATCAGAACTCTGATGAAAATACTTTCTACATGAAAGTTGCTCGATCGATGAGACGAATCCGTTACGCAGCCCGTCCGTCCGCCACACACACCCCTAGCATACCGAACACGCAACTTTCCTCCGATTCACCGTCCGAACGCTAAACACCGGAATATTTTCCCGATGTTTTCCCTTCGTCGGATCACCTACTACCGCGATTGGGCACACCTAGCATCGTTATTTGTCTTGTCATGCATCGATATGCATCTGCTTGCATGGTATTCATTGTTTCTCCTCTTCTCTCCGATAGACTACGAGACCGACGCCGCCCGCCTACCTCGACTACGGAGTCGATTTAATTCTCTCTCTTGCCAGAGCAACCAGCAAGCCCCTCTTGATCACCAGATATCGCTTATTCTCCCTATACCGCTTGCATTAGAGTAGTGTAGCATGTTATCGCTTCCGCTGAATTCTATTCTCGATGCATAGCCCGACATTGTTGCTACATCTGCTGATACCTTACCCGCAATCCTAAATGCTTAGTATAGGATGCTAGTTTATCATCATTGGCCCTACATTCTTGTCGGTCCGCCTTTCCTATATTTGGGCCGTGATCACTTGGGAGGTGATCACGTATATACTATACATACATACATACTACGGATGGTGACTAAAGTCGGGTCCGTCAAGAGTGCCCGCGAGTGATTCACGGATTAAATGAAGGACCTTTGTCCCGACGGCCCTCTGGTGGATCTTTGTATGAGCGACAGGCAGTGTTGAGACCACCTAGGTGAGAGGTGGCCTGCCTCGACGGGCGCCCGCTGCTGCTTCATAATAACACGCTTAACGAGATCTTGGTATTTGATCTGAGTCCGCCATTTGGTCTATACGCACTAACCATCTACGGGAGTAGTTATGGGTATCCCGACGCCGTGGTATCACCAAGCCTTCGGACGTTAGCGATCGAGTGGCGCGCTACCGGATTGACCGAACGCCACTAGGCTAGGTCTGCTTCCGCCACAGACGCAACGCAGGTGTGTGCTCGTATGGCGGGCCTGCACTCGCGCGCGCTTAGGTTTAGACCGCGGTCAATTCTCTGCTGCAGCCTAGGTGGGCTGCGACGTGTTGATCTTCCGAGGCCGGCATGACCCAGAAAGTGTGTCCGCCAAATGGGATCAAGCGTGTTGGGTTATGTGGTGCACCCCGCAGGAAGTTAATCTATTCAATAGCCGTGTCCTCGGTAAAAGGACGCACCCGGAGTTGTACCTTGACCTTATGACAACTAGAACCGATACTTAATAAAACACACCCTTCCAAGTGTTGATATAACCCGTGATCGCTTCTCTAACAGTATGCACGAGGAGAGGATCACCGGTAGGTTTATGCTATGCGATGCTACCGAGATGCTACTTGGAGATGCTTGAGATGCTACTTGGCGATGCTACTTGGAGGACTTCAGCCTACTCTCTTCTACATGTCAGAAGACTGAGGCTGCTGTGGTTTAGTCTTCGGCTGTGATTAGCTATCCCTCTCATTCTGCATTCTCAGCTCACCACCGACATGGCCCTTTACACATATACCCATGCATATGTAGTGTAGCTCCTGTTTAAGTAGTACTTTGGATGAGTACTCACGGTTGCTTTCTTCCCCTTTTCCCCTTTCCTTTCTTTTCTGGTTGTCGCAACCAGATGTCGGAGTCCAGAGCCGACGCCACCGCCGAGGACGACTACTACATCAGAGGTGCCTACTACTACGCAAGTGTGTCACCGATTTACCACTGTGAGTAGTTTAGGAGGATCCTGTGCAGAGGCCCGCGCTTCTTTCGATCTCAGATCCCGCTTTGTGCTAGCCTTCTTAAGGCAATCTTGTTTAACTTATGTCCAGATCAGATATTGTTGCTTCCACGACTGCCTATGATCGAAAGCACTTGTATTCGAGCCCTTGAGGGCCCCGCTTGTATTATGATGCTTGTATGACTTATTTTACTTTTAGAGTTGTGTTGTGATATCTTCCCGTGAGTCCTCGATCTTGATCGCACACGCTATGCATGATTAGTGTACGATTAAATCGGGGCGCCAAGTTGGTATCGAGCCGATCGCCTCGTAGGAATCCCCTTCCACACTCCTTGGTCAAGTTCCAGTCTAGTCAAGACAAAACTTTTACTAACTTGGCTGTGCCTTACGGCCCACGCCGCCATTGGGTGGTACTAGGATCTTTTACTCCTCGACCTTTACTCGACTCGAACTCTCTTCTACTCGGGTTAAACGAATTTACTAACTCTAACATTAGGTTCCCTGCTACTATGTTCACCCCAAAGTTGGATAAGCCATAGTTATTCAGAGGATAGTATTTTGAATAGTACCCACATTGTCATTTGACTCCATTGAAACATCTTTGTTTTCGTGATGGAACCCACGAGGCGTGTCGCGCGCCACACGGCAGCCATTGGTGCCTCGATCACCCGCCGTGCTAGCCGAGATGATGACCCATTCGGTTATTGCCGCACCCCGAGTACACCATCTATGAGGAGTACCAGATTTTAACCAGAGCAGATCGCGCATCGCCCACCTCTACTCGGAGTATGACTCCACTACCGCGCCGCACACCGCCATGGTGTTGGAGTGACCATCGAGATGGCGCTCACGATGCGCTTATGCTGCTCGACACGCCTTCGCGGAGAGTATCGCGTTGGACACTTCCCTTTCAGCACATTGCTATCGCGTCCGATGATGGTGCGGAGGATACTACACCGCCGCTTACTCCACCGCCACTGAGAGCCCTTCCACCATCGTGAGGCTGGTTCTCGATGTCGATGGGTTGGACCGAGCTAACCGAGTTTTTCGCCACGAAGTTGTACACCACTCGTCGGCACCTTTACAGGCTCGACGCTGTGCACCCCTTTGTTCTATCTAGACAGCTACCGATTCTCGCGATCTACCCAGCCAGATCGTGGATGCCCGACGGTGTCGGTTGGCCGAGGTGGAGGCTACTCTCCCAAGACTTGGTCCTCTTCGCCACCCGAGTGCCTGGTTCTACATCGAGTATCCGCGCCCCGGCCGACGACGGACTATCCGCTGCCTCACTATCGCTTGTCGGGCACGACTACCTCCACAAGACTTCCCGGGATTGATGTAATCTTGCTTATTAGTATTAGATGCATTCATGAGCCTCAAGCGTACACCTTTGATGACTTAGTCTATGTAATCAACTCGTAATCAACTCTATGTCCGACCCTTTGTAAGTTGTGCCGACTACTATGTGGTATCTGCTGTGCCCCTTTCATTATGCATGTTTCATCATAAATGATTCTTGTCTATGCAAATTTCAATGCTGAACTACCCTTTATATATTAGCAGGATGGTTAGACCACCGGTCGTGGTCGTGACGACAACGCCCACCACCGCCTCGAGTACATGGCTGGTATGGTCCAACAGCTCGAGATGAATCGCCACCATGGAGAATGTGATGGCTCGCCTCGCCTAATATGAACGAGCAGCCAGCCCAAGTGACTCGCAGGATTTCATGCGCCAACCCAACTGTACCGCAGCTCAACTCAGCCACCGGATGTCAATGATCGCCCGTGACATCACCTATGAGATGGAGTCTCGCCAAGTAGCCCCTCGCCCGCTATGTCACCTTTTGCTTCCTTCTTCAAGGGACCCGCAGCTCAATGGTGGGACAGCCACAGCGCATTTCACCTGCTGGGACAATCATCGCCGCCGACTTTCAAGCTGCTTCCGTGCCCGCCCATTCCTCGGGGATCATGGACAGAAGAAGCGTGAGTTCCGCAACCTCACACAGTGCAACAAAACTGTGGAAGCTTATCGCTGGAGTTTCGACTTGTCCCGCTTATGTCAAGAAGACATTGCAACCGATGCACGAGATGAGAAGTTCCGTGACGGCCTTCAAGTCGACATCAAGCTCGCACTTCGTGCATGACTTTGCCGATTTCGCCACCTTGGTGAACAAGGCCATCAATGTCGAGACTGGTCCGCAGGAATACCAGAGCTCACAGCGCAGCCGCGACACGGGCTCATCTTCGGCCCGCCCTCGCAGGTTGCAAGATATGGATTCCCAACAAAGATGTACCAAATTAATGCACCTGCCCTAAGGCAGTCCTATGTCGCACTCGCCCCGCCATCGCCCCAACTAGGCAGCCGAGGCTTCCAGCCCACCACCCCAAGCTCCTGCTCCTACTCCCCGAGAATGGTTTGTGCTTCAAAGGGACAACCAGGCACCGCGTTAGGGAATGCAACCGTAAATGTAATCAACTAGTTCTTCCAAAGAATCGGTCGTGGGAACAACCAGCCCGCAACAACAATGCCAAGTCCTATGGTCGTGTTCATGCCAACCACGTTGATCCGAACGAAGCTCAAGACCAGCCTCGCTACTATGATGGGTACACTCATAAATTCAAGATCAGATCCGCTTTATTCGATTCAGAGCATCGCATTCATTCATGTCAAGATTTTGCATATAAGTACGACATTAAGTGTGAGGAGATGAAAACTTCGTAGTGGTAAAAACTCGTGGGACAATGTCAAACCTCCATGGTTGGCATCGACGCCCCTCGTGGAAATCAAGGGTTGGAATTTCACGCCCCCATTATCCTCAAGTCGCCTAACATTGACCTCATTCTCGAATGGATTGTTAAAGGCGATATCGCTTCTATCGCTTATGCCCACTAAGACCGCCCATCTACTACACCCTTCGATGAAATAGTTACATACCAAGCTCACTCGGTGCAAAATGCCGAGGCAAGGCTCTATGCATTGAATGCATTGAACGCCGCACCACTCGAGGGCATTGAAAACATTCCCGCCGTGGTGAATTCCTAGACGCCTTTCCTCAAGAACTCCCCAGAATTCCCCGCTAGAGTCGCCGAATTCGCCATCGACTTGAAACCAGCACCACTCCTATAGCCAAGCTTACCCTACAAGATGCCACCTCATGAACTCCTCGAGCTTAAGGAGGAAATCGACAAATCTCTTTGAAGTGGTTTCATTCGCCCAAGTTGCTCTCCTTGGGGAGCACCTTCTCTCTTTGTCAAGAAGAAGGATGGGACAAACCGATTGGTCCAAGACTATCGCCCTATTAACCAAGCTACCATTCGTAACAAATATCCTCTTCCTGATAAATGATCTATATGATCAACTCGGCTGGTTCGCTGCTGTTCTCTAAACTCGACTTGAGGTTGGGTTACCACCAGATCCGCGTTCGTGAAGAAGATATCCCGAAGACCACATTTGTGACTCGCTATGGATCATACGAGTACACCGTTATGTCTTTTGGCTTAACCAATGCTCCAGCCACCTTCTCTCGACTGATGAACTATATATTCATGGATTACCTCGACAAGTTCGTCGTGGTTTATCTGGATGATATCCTTGTATATTCCAAGAATGAAGAAGAACATGCTGAACATCTTCGTCTTGTGCTGGAAAAGCTATGAGAGCATCAGCTATACGCCAAGTTCTCCAAATGTGAATTCTGGCTTCCCGAAGTAACCTATCTTGGACATGTCATCTCTCAGATGGTATTGTTGCTAACCCCGAACGAGTTCAGCTATTCTCGATTGACTCCTCCAAGAATGTCAAGCAAGTCGGTTTTTCGCCTCGCCACTATTGCCGCCGATTCATCGAGAACTTCTCCAAGATTGCCGTGCCCTCGACTAACCTGCTGTATAAGGGCGCAAGTTCCAATGGATGATAAATGTCGAAAGTTTCTGTGCACTCAAAGACAAGTTGACTTCTCCCCAAAGATTAGCTCCTCCCGATACTAAGAAGGACTTCGCATTTATCGCGATGCTTCCTGGCCAAGGATTGGGCTGTGTCCTAATACAAGACCGCAGTTATTGCTTATGCCTCTCGGCAATTGCGCCTCACGAAGAGAACTACCCACCACGACCTCGAGCTTGTCGCTGCTATTCATGCATCAAGCAAAGGCGACATTACCTTCTCGGTAATCGCTATGTAGATCTTCACCGACCACCAAAGTCTGAAGTATCTGCTTACTCAGCTGCACCTGAACCTCCGCACAGAGATGGATGGAGATTGTTGCAGACTTTGACTTGGGTATTTCCTATACACCGTGCAAGGCTAATGTAATGGCTGATGCCTTGAGCCGCAAGTCTTATCGCAACCACCTCCAGATTCACAAGGTTCAGCCTCACTTGTTGAAGAATTTCAAAGCTGAACCTCCATATTGTTCCTCCGCGCCGCCCTCCCCGAGGAGTTTCTCAAGATGAATCTCCACGTTGTTCCTGTGGGTTCTCTCAATACCTCGGTTATGAAACCAGATCTTGTGGACACCATCAAATGGATACGTAAATGTGACGATGAAGTCCACAAGATTGCCGCGACTCAAAGAAGGAAAGCCCTCATTCTTCATCGTTATCGATGATGGCACCTTATTCTTCAAAGGTTGCCTAGTAGTTCCGGTAAGAGGGAAAACTTGATATGACTCGTAAGGTTATGAAAGAAGCTCATGATACGCCTCTATGTATCCATCCCGTAGTACAAAGATGTACCAGACATTCGCCAAAGATTCCGTGGTCTAATATGAAGCAAGACATTGCTCGCTATGTTGCTTAGTGTGACGCTTGTCGTCAGATCAAAGCGTAACATCAAAGGCCTGCCGAACTCGCAACCTATCTCTGCTCTCGAATGGAAATGGGACCATGTTGAGATGGACTTCGCCACCGATTTCCCAAATCGCAAAAAGGTAATGATGCTATTCTTGTCGCTATCGACCGCTTTCTAAAGTTGTGCATTTTCCGCTGTCAAGGAAACGATCACCGCTAGTCACCGCAAACCTCTACATGTACAGAATTGTCTCGCTTCACGGTATTCCATTGGTAATCGTTTAGACCGTGGCAGCTTATTCACTTCAAGATTCTCGCAAGTTTCAAGAAGCTATGGGTACTCATCTGCCTTTCAAAGATCGCCATCCCTCAATACAAGGGCAAGTTGAACGTGTCAATTCAAGTTCTCAAGACATGCTTCGAAGCTTGTGTTATTTCCTTCGCAAGAAATGGAGGAATCTCTCCCATGCCGAGTTCTCTTATAATAATAGCTATCAAGCTTAGTTTGAAGATGGCCCTTCGGTGTTATATGGACGAAAGTGCCAACCCTCTCGAACTGGTCAAATCGGGAACGCCCACTCTTCGTCCGGATATTATCCAACATGGCTAAGAACAAGTCCGCATTATTCGCGAGAATCTCAAGACCGCTCACCACGCATAAAAGAGTAATTATGACCGCTATCATAAAGACATGGTCTATCAACTCCGCGAAAAGGCCTATCTTCGAAGTTACACCAATGAAGGGTGCTCACCACTTCGGATCAAGGGCAAGCTAGCTCTCGCTATATTGGCCCATTCACTATTCTCGAGAGGCGGAAAAGTGGAATATCAATCGAGCTTCCGCCAACCTTTCTCAGTGTTCACGATGTGTTCCATGTATCACAGCTCCGCCACGCTTCAAGGACCCGATCCGAGGAGGATCATGAAGTGCTCGAATTGCAACAGATCTCTCCTATAAAGAGCATCCGTCCGCATTCTCACTGTTGAACGCCGCACACGCCGTATATGCATCAAGTTCTCAAAGTCCAAAGGGTCGCACCATTCAAGATGAAGCCACTTGGGAACGTGAGGATCGCCTGCGTGATGAATACCCCGCGCTGTTTTCTTCTACCTCCAAAATCTCGGGACGAGATTTCTTGTAGTGGAGGAGATTTGTAACGCCCGGATAATTAGGCTATAGTAAAACTCTCCTGATGATGCCATGTCATCTATGTTACTGTTGCTAATTAAGTGGTAGTTCAAAATCATTGCAAATTCAAAATATGAATTAGTGACAAACACCCTAAGTTTTCAAAAGTCAAAACGAAAATGTTCGGGGGTTGCCAAATATTGCACTGGTAATTATGGTGAAGCAAACACTTTTTTATAAAATGCCTAAATGCCCTAAAACTAAATAAAACAGAAGGAAAATAAATAAAAGAAAGAAATTACAAAAACAAAAAGGGGGAAGCCCCCGACCAGACAAAGCCCAACCCACCAAGACGGCCACCGCCTAACCCGGGTTCATAGCTCAGCTTGCCTGCCCACTGCCCAGCCTCAAGACCGCCCCTTCCCTGCTCCTCGACCCGGTCAATCAGGCCCCCCACTGAATCCTCGGCAAGGGCGACACGAGGCGATAAGGTCGCCACGTCAGCCTCGGTCTCCCTCCCACTTGCCCCACTCGCCTGCCTCCGCGCCACTCCTCTCCTCCAGATCCACCGCCTCCTCCGCTCCCCACCACGCCCGAGCACCGCCATGGACCCGCCAGAATCGCAAGGCCACACCATCCATCGCCACAGACTGCATGTCCGACGACGCCCATCGCCTTCCTCGTCTAACGGAGGCCTCACTGAGCGGAGGAGCCTGTAATCACCGGATCCCTTCGCCTCATCTCCGCGCGCGCGTTTTCACCAACTCCGCGACACCCTCGCAAGCATTAAACTACCACCGCCTTCGTGCTCGCCGCTAGGTGAGCTGCCCCTCCTTCGCCCTCTAGCTCCTAGCTCATGTAATTCAGCTCGCCGTCGCGTTCGGCCCGGCCGCCATGTGTACTCGCCGCGGGCACGCATCACGATAAGCACGCTCAACTCGTTGTCAGACTTCGGGTTCCTAGGAACCCAACGCACACACGCACACGCCTTCCTGCGTTCTCTATCGTTGATCCACGGACGCCAAAACTCCGCGCCCGCTTCCGCCACTCGCCATCATTGCCTCTCCGCCGCTTCCGCCAAGCTCTCCACTATTCAACGCGCCGACGCGCTTCTTCGTTCGGTCCCAAACCGCCTCGCTCAAACATCCGGCGGAACCCTGCTCACGCTCAATCGCAGCCCATCAAGGCTGCCGCCGGGCGACTATTCCGCCACCCACGCCGCCGTGTTTCTCCATCGGACGCGCGCGAAGAGGCCGCTCCAGAGCTCGCCGCGCTCGATGGTTCCTCAGAAGCGATTCCGCCAACTCCGCGAGGGCCGCCTGCTGGTCGCCGAGTCGCCCGCACCGCTCGCCGACGTGGCTAGGCGGGCCCACCTCGACGCCGTCAGGCCTGGGGCCCTAATCGCCACGCTGACTAAGTCAATTCACCGACGTGGCAGCATCGCCATCGACACGCGGGCCCCATGCCATAAAACAAATAAAACAAATATATAAACTGCTAATTAATTTAGTTAATTAACTAAAACCTAATTAGCTACTAACCCAGGGCCCACCCACCAATTAACCCATTTTAGTTAGTTTTAAAACTCATAAGGTTTTGACACGACATGTGGGTCCTACCCGACCCACTGTTCGGGTTTGACTGGTCAATCGATCAATGACCTGCCGACATCACTCGATGTCACGCCCACGCTATCACATACCGCTTTTGGATAATGTTGAATTAAATAACTAATTAAAATCGTAAAATGATTTAAATCTTTAGAAAATCATATCTTTTAATCCGTAACTCGATGAAAATACTTTCTACATGAAAGTTGCTCGTAACGACGAGACTAATCCGCTACGCAGCCCGCTCATCCGCCACACACCCCTAGCATACCGAACACGCAACTTTCTCCACCACCGGTCCGAACGCTAAACACCGGAATACTTTCCCTGATGTTTTCCCCTTCGCTTGTGATCACCTACTACCGCGATTGGGCACACCTAGCATCGTTATTTGTCTTGTCATGCATCGATATGCATCTGCTTGCATGGTATTCATTGTTTCTCCCCTCTTCTCCGACAGACTACGAGACCGGCGCCGCCGCCGCCAGCCTCGACTACGGAGTTGACGACCTCTCTCTTGCCGTGAGCAACCAGCAAGCCCCCCTTGATCACCAGATATCGCCTATTCTCCTCTATACCGCTTGCATTAGAGTAGTGTAGCATGTTACCGCTTCCGCTGACCCTATTCTCGATGCATAGCCCGACATTGTTGCTACATCTGCTGATACCTTACCCGCAATCCTAAATGCTTAGTATAGGATGCTAGTTTATCATCATTGGCCCTACATTCTTGTCACCGCCTTTGCTATATATCGGCCGTGATCACTTGGGAGGTGATCACGGTATATACTATACATACATACATACTACAGATGGTGACTAAAGTCGGGTCCGTCAAGAGTCCCCATGAGTGATTCACGGATTAGCTGAAGGACCTTTGTCCCGACGGCCCTCTCGTGGTGGATCTTTGTGGCGAGCGACAGGCAGGTTGAGACCACCTAGGTGAGAGGTGGGCCTGCCCCGATCGGCGCCCGCGGTTGCTTCATAATAACACGCTTAACGAGATCTTGGTATTTGATCCGAGTCCGCCATTTGGTCTATACGCACTAACCATCTACGGGAGTAGTTATGGGTATCCCGACGCCGTGGTATCACCAAGCCTTCGTGACGTTAGCGATCGAGTGGCGCGCGCCGATTGGACCGAACGCCACTAGGCTAGGTCTGCCTCCGGCCACAGACGCAACGCAGTGTGTGCTCAGTGGCGATGGGCCTGCACTGCAAGCTTAGGTTTAGACCGCGTGGCCGACCTCACAGCCTAGGTGGGCTGCGACGTGTTGATCTTCCGAGGCCGGCATGACCCAGAAAGTGTGTCCGCCAAATGGGATCAAGCGTGTTGGGTTATGTGGTGCACCTCGCAGGAAGTTAATCTATTCAATAGCCGTGTCCTCAGAAAAGGACGCACCCGAGTTGTACTCTGACCTTATGACAACTAGAACCGGATACTAAATAAAACACACCCTTCCAAGTGTTGATACAACCCGTGACCGCTTCTAACAGGCGACGAGGAGAGGATCACGGGTAGGTTTATGCTATGCGATGCTACCGAGATGCTACTTGAGATGCTTCTTGAGATGCTACTTGGCGATGCTACTTGGAGGACTTCACCACTCTCTTCTACATGTCAGAAGACTGAGGCTGCTTAAAGCGTAGTCTTCGGCAGGATTAGCTATCCCCTCTCATTCTCGCATTCTGCAGCTCACCCACCGATATGGCCTTTACACATATACCCATGCATATGTAGTGTAGTTCTTGCTTAAGTAGTACTTTGATGAGTACTCACGGTTGCTTTCTTCCCCTTTTCCCCTTTCCTTTCTTTTCTCGGTTGTCGCAACCAGATGTCGAGTCCAGAGCGACGCCACCGCCGAGGACGACTACTACATCAAGGTGCCTACTACTACGCAAGCAAAGTCACGATTTACCACTGTGAGTAGTTTAGGAGGATCCTGTGCAGAGGCCCGCGCTTCTTTCGATCTCAGATCCCAGCTTTGTGCTAGCCTTCTTAAGGCAAACTTGTTTAACTTATGTCTCAGATCAGATATTGTTGCTTCCACGACTCGCCTATGATCGAGCACTTGTATTCGAGCCCTCGAGGCCCCGGCTTGTATTATGATGCTTGTATGACTTATTTTACTTTTGAGTTGTGTTGTGATATCTTCCCGTGAGTCCTCGATCTTGATCGCACACGCTTATGCATGATTAGTGTACGATTAAATCGGGCGCCACAAAGGGCGCCACGCGTTCGAGACACAGACGGGTCCCCATCCAAAACGCCTAGAACATCCAAAGACCTCCGGAAGTTCTACCTCAAGAAAGGCTCATTCCCCGTGAAGCAAGGCTCGCCTATGAAGGTCTCCGCCGTGACACTCTCACGTAATAATGAGTGGGCTGTACACGCCCGAGTCTCCCCGAGAGTCGCCTGGGCCTCATGGGGCTCCTCCCACGCCTTAGTGGCAGCACTTAGCCCGCTACCGTGAGAAGACTAGATTAGGTGCCGGATGCGGCTGTTCATTTGCTTTCCGAAGTTGCTTGCAGTTTTTAGTGATCTTTCAATGGATTTGGTGCTCTCATGTTTTGGTTCGCCCAGTTAATTTCTTCCTCGCTCGGTTGTTTCTGGCCCGAGGGCAGGAGAGAGATGGCAGTTGCCCGTCACTCTCCTCGCGCCTCGCTGGGGGCTAGGGCAGTGTGTGCTTTGGGCCTACCTCATACGCCAAGACACCATGTCGAACCCACGCCCTGGTGTTTCGCCTCGCCCTCACGAGGAGCCCTCGATCAAGCTCACAGCATAAACACCCTCATATCTCAAGCAACCCGGCAACATGCGACATGATGCATTAAGTCAGAGCTAATCACTACAAAAAAATATACTTCCGTGATGATACGTGTTTGTCACAGTAGGTCGCGTTTTTTATCATGCATGTACATCCATGATGATTTTATGATAGAATCAAGATAATCATACATGTGCTATCGTAGAAGTGTTCCATGACATTACCAAAATTATCGTCACAGACGTGTCCACTTCCATGACGATAAATCGCGCATCACAGAAGTGCTTTCGTCAAGGGTGACCGACACGTGGCATCAACCGTAACGGAACACCGTTAAGCTATCGGGTCGGGTTTTGGATCCAATAACCCGTTAACAGCCCCGACCAATGGGGATTTTCCACGTGTAAAATCATCATTGGCTGGAGGAGACACGTGTCAGGTCCGCGTTGGCACAGGTGTCACTCATCCAATGGGCGAGATGCGCCGATGATATGTTGACACGGACCGCCCATCAAGTTTAAATGGGCCGCCCAACTAAAGGCCCATAAGATTTTATGGACTATAATGGGCCAGCCCAACTAAAGGCCCACGAGATTTTATGAACTATAATGGATTGGCCCAGCTAAAGGCCCACATGATTTTATGGGCCATAATGGGTCCGCCTGTAAAGGCCCACAGATTTTTAGGTGCCATAGTGGGCCAGCCTGTAAAGGCCCACAAGATTCTTATGGATCATAATGGGCCGCCCAAACTAAAGGCCCACAAGATTTCACCGACATTAATGGGTCGGCCAGTCAGTGAGGCCCACAAGATTTTGTGGACCCTAGTAGGCCGCCCATTAACTGCTACTCATGTTTTGGGCCAAATGTCGCCCATATTTGATTCGGTCCATTAATGGCTCGCCACGCTCCGCCTAATAATGGCCCATATGAGGTCCGCCCGTTAAAAGCCTACCACGTTCTGGGCCAAATTACAGCCCAGATCAGGTCCGACCCTTTAAGAGGCTTTGGGCTAAATTATGGCCCATGTCGATTCGCCCATTAACCGGACGCTTATGCTTTTGAGCCCACTTGCTAAAGTCCCATTTAGTAATTCGCCCGATATTAGTTTCGCCTCATATGACCCATTTAACATTTCGCCCTATATTAATTTCGTCCTGTTGAAAGCCCATCATATAGTTGGGCCTAACTACGACCTGTTTGCATCCGCCCGCCGCAGCCGATATCCGATTGGGCCAAACAAGGACCGAGACAATTTTGCCTATTAAAAGCCCGTGATTTGATTCGCACAATCATGGGTCAGTCCATTTCGCTGCCGCCGCCCGTGAGCTGTTCGCACGCTTCAGCCCAACCTACTTCTCACCTCCTAAAGCCCATTGAGTTTTCTTGCTAAAAGAGGGTCGGGGTTACTCGCCTATTAAATGCCCGAATCTACTAGTGGGCCAGCTTTACTTTTGGCCTTTAATGCACTAAGATGACGGGCCCATGATGCGGATCATACATCGTGATTGCATGACGGCCCGATTATGTACCATAATTTTACTTGGGCCGGTTTATCATAAGACAGATATATACAAGAAAATAACCGCAGCATCGTGAATAAGAAAAACCTAGACTATACAATAAAGAAATTACGGCATATTACATCCACTGGCATCAAAGTTCGCTACTATGACAATAAAGCACAAGGCATGCTATTATATATACATCGGGCATCAAAGATCGCCACCAATGCAAATAAACACGCCGACAATAATACTCCTCCGTTTCAATATAAGGTGTATTATTTTTCAAAGTCAAACTTCTAAGTTTCACCAAGTTTATAGACAAAAATATCAATATCTAGAATACCAAATCATTATCACTAGATTCATCATGAACTATATTTTTACATTTTATATATTTAGTATTATAAATCTTTATATATTTTTCTCGTAGTTGGTCAAACATAGACAAGAGTCACCTTTTGAAAACTAATACACCTTATATTTAGAAATGGAGGGAGTATACAAACCGACAAAGACTTCAATAGAGTTCATGAAAGGTTAGCCTCATTGGGAGTCAGCTGCAGCAAGCAAATGAGCAAGATGATGAGATCGCTTGTTCAACACTTATATCTTCCTCACTCTAAAACATAAACAAGCAAATGATGACATGTTTTGCACATAAAGTATCGGTGCCGACAACCACATTTCTTATCGATTTAATAAAGTGCCACAGCTTTAAAATTGCATTAACACAATATGGTATTATTCAGGTCAAGACATGGCAGAAATGACATTGTGAAGGAGTTGGCTTCACGACACCACCGGATTACGATCAAGAACTCATAAGTATCAATGGTTAGTGTGTCATCAATTTATCCCATTTCAGATTGGCAAATAAAGAGACGGTTTAAATAATAGTAGAATGATATGACATTGTTCATAGTTAAGACATTGCAGAATATGACATTGTGCAGAGTGAGTAGGTTCACCACACCACCGATTACGATGAAGAATAGAAGCATACATGCAAGGCAAAAGAAGATCACTTGCTCAGATAGTTTAATTTGCATGGTATGAAGAAGGAACTTGGTTGTACAACTAAAACTTAAATTGAGAAGGACAAACTTTTGTTTATGAACTACATAATAAACTTTAAACATGCAATTTGATGCAAACACCAAAAATAAACAGTCTGTTGCAAATATGCCTAACCAAATATACACAACAAAGTTTGAAGGCTTGAGAAGGATAAACTTACATTATTGGTGAAGACAGGCTCTATAAAGCCCTTGTCCATGTTGATGGGGGGGAATTCAAGAAGTTTACCACAGAATCTTCTTCATAAGCATTGCCTTCATTCTACATTTTGTTAAGAGTAAATATAGATGTGATAATATATGAAAAATAGAGAATATTTAAGATAAGATGAAGAGTGATGCTACATAACCAAGTAGCTATAAATGTAAGTGCAGCGATACAGGCAAAAGGTACAGCCAAGAGCAATGCACAACTAAACTTCTTCAGTACCAACCTTATGGTAAGAGTAAATATAGACGTGATGTGTAGAAAATGGAGGGCAAAGGAAAATAAGCTGCAGAGTGATGGTACATGAACAACTACCTGTCATTATAAGTACACTGATAAAGGACATCATGTACTTATAAGAACAATGCAGAGCTAAAAAATCATTGGCATTGGCTATATTCTACACTAATGTAACCATTCATGCAGATCAGATAATTGGATGCGAACAATTGATAAGAAAACTATCATGCATAGTACTATCACATAATGAACCAGGTATCTATGCAAGTACAGTGATACAAGACAACAAGTACTAACAAGAGCAAAGCAAAGGCAAGATATTTATGATATCCTCGTCGTTTTTTCAAACCGAATTCTTCTTCGAGTAGATTTCCTACAAAAAGATCCGTAAGGCACATGCTAAAAAGTAGAACTTCAAATTGTCATGTGATTTCATAGACAAGACTCATCCTCGAACGAGACCAGTGCATAACAAGGTTTTTCCATTCAATGTCTTCTAAATTTAGCACATGAGACTTCATCGGAAATTCGTTTATAGACTTGCCATCAAAGTGTGATTTCCTCAGGTAACACCAATACTGCTGCAATGCTTCCTTAAAAAGAACAAGCAAGCTTTGCTTGTCATGACTATCCAGATTGACCCTCGCCTAGTTACAACAATGTAATGTAAATCCTTGATGTCTTCAATCAGCAGAAAACAGGAAAATAATAACCATGAATAATAGCACCTACACGTAAGTTGAACAGGAAGATGTGAAAATGGTGTCTGTCTTCACTATAATCTTCCCTTGATGGGAATATATGCACGTAGTCCCTAACAACATTGAAAGCATTGTCTTTTAAACTGGGAATAAATGGAATGGGGTTCCAATCTGCAGGAATTGGCCGCCTCTCGCAGCTTGGGATAGGTCTTCGCCGTGGACTTGTCAGATTTTTTGTCAAGTGCGATTTCTCGTGGTACGGCCGGTGCTATGACAAATGAAATCGGTATACCTTTTGGTCGAGTGCAGTCCTGTGTGGTGGGGCTAGTGGTGTGGCCAAGGAAGTATGGGTACACCATTGAGTCGGTCCTACGCTTTTGTGTCACCGGTTGTACAACCAATATAAGTGGGTGTCATTCGATTTCTCCACCACCACCATGTTTTTCAAGGACTTTGCTGGTGCTCCTTCAGGTTTGGCAATCACCCTCTTCCTTTTTGATGTCTGATGCACAAGAACATCATTTGAGTGGAAAAACATGGTATGATGACAGATGGAATATGTATTGATAATGGATGGGCATGCATCTCGACATATATGATGAGTAAAATAAGCAGATAGCAGTGCAACAAAGTAGAAGAAATGCAAGACAACATATGCAAGATACGCGCAATCAATAAAACCTTGCCAAATTAGAACAGCACCTTGATGGGTGAACAGACAAACCATCCGCTTTGACTCTCGAGGTTAGAATAGTCATTAGGATCATATTCTCAACAAGAATCAACAGTGGTGAGCGATGAGTTTCATTGATCCGTAATGGCACTCAATGCCTTGGTGCCAATTTTGTAAGTCACCGCAGTTGTTTAGCTTCAAGAGTGGACTGCCATGCTAGTGCGACACAAAGCAGCTACACAGATCATAGTGTAGATATAACGGGAAAACCGTATATCAGAGTAAAATCAGCAAAGTGGAACTTGCCGAATATATGTGCTAGTATCGCCAGTATGGCTAGAAAGGCTTCGGATACCGCTTCTTCAATCAAGGTGCGGTATCATTAATATCAAGTAACTCTCAAAGGCTTACACAGCTCCCCACATTTCTTGTTATTCTTATAGGATTCAAGTGGGCATGTCACTACAAATCCTATTCCTATGTTTACAAAATCCTACTTAATCAAAGAGGCTCAAAGTGTCCATCAAACCCGATCAGATAGACCTCTACACCGCAAATGTCCCCGCTCATCTTCAAGATTAGGAACATATCAGACATTATCATATTCTTCTCTGCTCCAAAATATAAGTCTTGGTAGAGATTTCCACTATGGATCACATACGATGTATCCAGATACATTTTAGAGTGTAGATTCACTCATTTTGCTCCATATGTAGTCCATGGTGGAATATATACAAAGACTTGTATTTAGGAACTAATGAGTACATATTAAAGAAGAACGGAAGAGGAACATGGTAAAGAAGAGCAAGCAGATTTTGATAATAAAATGTTGGTTGCGCAGAAGCCCTACACATGATGAACCAGAGCGCATTAAGAATGCAACTCCCACTGTCTCTCGACCATTTTAGACGGTTGGATGAAGATCCCACGCCTCCTAACCCTTCTTCTTCCTCATCTCGATTCTTCCCATACAGAACACCAAGACGGCTGCCAAATGACCACCGCCCCCACTTCCTGTGTTCCTCCGCCACCCACACCCCCACCCCAAGCACTAACCCCCACCCGCCGAGCTTGCTCGGGCGAGGCCCCACAACCAATCGAGCCCTTCGCTTGCACCGCGAACTTCAAGGAAGCTCAAAAATCGACCGACCCAATTTTGAAATTTAGTCTATCGTGATTTAACTAGTGTGGAATATAAAAGGGGAAAACCATAAGCATTGGGAGCATAGTGTTGAGCATGCCATGGCGGATCTGAAGGTGCAAACCGGACAAAGGCAACTTCGCAACCAAGACAAGAAATCAGAGTAAAGTAGTGGCGATCTATTTTCTTGCTGCGATAAATAAATTGAGCAGATACGAAAGAGTACCACCTCTGGTGCGGCGCCGTGTATGCATCTGCTGAGAATTTGAGGGTGCTGCGGTAGCGATGGCTGTCGGCGGCTGATACGTCTCCAACGTATATGCTTTTCCAAACACTTTTACACTTGTTTTGGACTCTAACTTGCATGATTCAAACGAAACTAACGTGGACTGACGCTGTTTTCAGCAGAACTGCCATGATGTTGTTTTATGTGTAGAAAAGAAAAGTTCTCGGAATGTCCTGGAAATCCACGGAGGCACTTTTCAGAATTAATAAGAATTTTTGCTAAAGAATCAAGGCTAAGGGCCCACGGTTGTCCACGAGACAGGGGCGACCTCCTATCTCGTGGCCCCCGACACCTCCCCGACCTCAACTCCAACTCCATATATACCGCCTCGGGAGAAAAAAATCGAGGAGAAAGTTTCATCGCTGCTTCACGACATGGAGCCGCCAAGCCCTAATCTCTCTCTGAGGGCTGATCTCGAGTCCGCTCAGGCTCCGGAGAGGGGATTCGTCGCCGCCGTTATCATCAACCATCCTCCATCACCAATTTCATGATGCTCACCGCCGCGGCGTGAGTAATTCCATCGTAGGCTTGCCGGACGGTGATGGGTTGGATGAGATTTACCATGTAATCAAGTTAGTTTTATTAGGGTTTGATCCCTAGTATCCACTATGTTCTCGAGATTGATGTTGCTATGACTTTGCTATGCTTAATGCTTGTCACTAGGGACCGAAAGTGCCATCATTTCAGATCTGAACCTATTATGTTTTCATGAATATATGTGTGTTCTTGATCCTATCTTGCAAGTCTATAGTCACCTATTATGTGTTATGATCCCACAACCCCAAGTGACAATAATCGGGATACTTTCGGTGATGACCGTAGTTTGAGGAGTTCATGTATTCACTATGTGTTAATGCTTTGTTCCGTTCTCTATTAAAAGGAGGCCTTAATATCCCTTAGTTTCCGTGAAGGACCCTCACTGAACACGGAGGGTAGGACAAAAGATGTCATGCAAGTTCTTTTCCATAAGCACGTATGACTATTTACGGAATACATGCCTTCATTACATTGATGAATTGGAGCTAGTTCTCAGATCACCCTATGTTATAACTGTTGTATGAGGAATTGCATCCGCATAATTATCCATCATCGATCCATTGCCTACGAGCTTTTCACATATTGTTCTTCGCTTATTTACTTTTCCGCTGCTATCACATAACTACTACAAAACCCAAAAACATTTGTCTTTACTTTTGCTACCGCTACTATTATTATCATACCACTTTTGCTACTAAACACTTTGCTGCAGATACTAAGTTATCTAGGTGTGGTTGAATTGACAACTCAACCGCTAATACTCAAGAATATTCTTTGGCTCCCCTTGTGTCGAATCAATAAATTTGTTGAATACTCTACCCGAAAAGTCGCTATGATCCCCTATACTTGTGGGTCATCAGCGGCATGGAAGCAGATCTAGGAGGGTAGACAGTGGCGGCAGGGTGCGGTGGACGAGACGATCGTAGGAGTGGCGCCGGCAAGGTGGACGACGGTGGGGATGAAGCGAGAGGACGGGATGCAAGGATCCCGGTTCGAAGCCATGGATGAGAGAGGTCGATCTCTTGTAATGGACGGCGGCATTGGTGTATCAGCTCCGGCATGGTGTAGGAGGACGGCGGTGGATGGGGTGGCGGACGACGGCGGACGGAGGAGGGTGGGGTGGAGAGGGTGTTCTGGCGCCCACGGAGTACCTAATGGGGAAAAGGAGGTAGAGAGGAAGGGGAACCATGTATTCAGTATGCCTTGTCTCAAATGCGAGGAAATTTACAAACTTAGCCCCGCTTCAAATTTCCTACATCGTAACAATATTAGTCGGTTGGGGATAGGACGGTAATCTCGCATACACCAATATTTGCCGACGAGAGTTTCTTTTGGCGCCCACCGTATGAATATGAATCGAGGAGTCGATTTCGCCGAGGACACACCGTGTTTTGGCGCCCATCGTATGAATCCGGGTGACAAGCGGTTACGCCATGTTTGGGTGAATTACAAACCTACCCCTATCAAAACCTATAGAAATCTAGTAGATAGGCTTTATGTGGCGTGTGATAGGCGTAGTAATTTCCATCTCGCAGATTTTGGTTTCGGCCATCGCGAATTTCCCCGCTCATTCAAATTTTACAGAGTGCACGCTATCGTGCAACTCAATTCAATCCTGCTTTATTCCAACTTTTTTCAAGGATCCATTTTCAATTGGAATTACATTCTATATACATCATTTTTATATATACTTTCAAAAGCACAACAAAGAATTCTGCTCCTTTATATGTATAATATGATTTACAAATACAATGATCTCAAAATCTTAAGGTTGAATTCAAAAAAATTTAACCAAATTATGTTCTACTAAAATGTATGGATTAGTAATATCAACATATTAAATAACATAGATGTGCATGAATTCATATGAGTATGCATGTTTGATAGATCAATTTTGGTTCGAGTATGGATTACATGTATCATCATCTCGAATTCAAATATTTGAATCCCTTTTATGCTCACTCCTTTCATGCCCATCTCTCTCGCATGCATGCTCCTACAGTAGCTATCACTCTCTTTTCTCCAGCTCACCCGCATGCTCACTTCATGTTTCTCCTATCCTTGCAAACATGGTCTCTCGACGTCTCCCTTGAGAAGTGTCACACTCTCCCTATCATTATACATTACACGGTTTCATTATCTCTCACGCCACTACTGCTCTCCGTATCACTCGGTCTAAGCTTTCTTTTCATCGCCACACACACAGCCTCCATTTGTCTTTCACTTTCTTTCTCTCTATGGGATTCTCTCACACACCCTATATGGCTCTACATATGACTCATACCACTAAAATTACTCTCTCTCTCCCTGAGACATAACATTTCTTGTGATCTCCTTTTCGCTCCATCCTAGACGACATTATTCATTTGTTTACCAATTAGACAACCCCCCCTCTCTCTCTCACAGACACACACACACAACTCCTGCTTCCACTCCCCTTCCCGACTACCGTCTCTCTCTCTCACACACAAAACTCTTGCTTTCGCACCCCGACTCATATTTCTCTCACAAACATTTATCGACTAGCCTCTAGATAGGTTTATACACCCGCACACTCGTGCTTCCACTATCGCATACATGTCTCTCTCCCGCTCCTTGTATCTATGTAGATTTTTCTCCCCTTCTTAAGACACACCCTCTCGATCGTGCACATACACACTATCGCCTCATTTTAAGCTGATACCTATCGCACACACACTCCTTGTGTCTTTGTCACACATGCACTGGCCCCCCTCCACTCTCCTCTCTCTCACACACACATGGGCTTTTTGCAACAACTAGCAAGATGCCCATGCTGCATGGAACATCAAGATGCATTTGTATGAGTAGTTTATCTTGTGGGGAAAAGATGAATGAGGAAGGCCTTATTTGCAAATGTGAGAGGGTGGGTATCTTTTGCAAAGTTGTTATAGTTTTTTTATCCGTCAGATATAGATCGGACGATTTATATTGCAGATGGCAGTACACAATCATCACCGACAATGCTTTTTATAAGAGTAGGGATAAAAATAGAGTTGGTGATGATGGTGGGCCTTCCATCCTCAACGTAGGTCGTCCGATTTATATCCGACGGATAGGAAGGAAAATATGGCAATTTACCCACACTCTCACCACATTTGCGTATAAGGCCTTCCTCGTCATCCTTTTCTCCCACAAGATCTTGATGTTCCGCAACGACGGGCATCTTGCTAGTAAGAGTAGAAATTAGACATATACCACTTCTAATCTTGAAACCGACAACATTCCTCCCTTATCTCATCAAAACCGCCAAAGTAATATATTATGAGTGAAACATAACATATTTTTAGTGATATACGTATTTCAAAACTAGACTTTTTTTCTATCAAATCGGTGAATATGTATTAATCTACTTTGATCGTGTGGCAACGCATTGGCACATTGCTAGTAGTTATTATAATTTTTTGGACACCAGACAAACGGTGGAGTACATATACGAAGAGAAGAGGCGCACGCACGCAGTCGGCCTCTCGCTGTCTCGCACACATGAGTGTTATGTAAAGGCGACGTTAACAAATAAACCCTAAAACCCTAGGTGCACGATTGCTGCATTCGCGGGTACCGGGTACGTGGTGGAGCACCTTTGTAGGAATAGTCAGCTCACGTGATAATTTGATCCGTAGGAGTTGATGGTCGGGACCACAGGTGAACGACTTGGAGCACGGTGGCTCGCCAGTTGCCACAGATCGAGTAGCCATGTTTAAAACATCGCTTTTAGCGGGGTTAAGAGTTCCGATTTTCAATGGCGTTATAAGTAGTAAGTAGTTTTAGAACGATTGGTATGGAGCGAAAATGGAATTCATAGTACTACGCACCTCCTTGGCATATGGTTGTATGGGTTTATGTTATGTAGATGTTGAACCCGTAGTTCTAGGGCAAATACTATGGTTTAGATTTAGATGTTGGTTTACAAGAATGAAAATCGGAAGGGGAAACCTTCTTTGATTAAAAAACTACTACCTCCATTCTGGTTTACTAGTCCCCATCGTATTTTGGGTCAAAGTTTGCCCACGAATTTTACTTGTAAAATCTGAATGGAAAACGAGATTTTGTTATACCCAAACAAAAAAGGACTGGAGGGAGTGATTGTTATGACACGGACGCGACCTCTCATAGCGCAGGCATTGAACCGGCGCGCCGGCCAAGAGGGCCGCACTCGCTGCAGGCCCGGCCGAGCACGCCTCCTCGCCGCGTGCAACCAGCTTAAGACTGCCCCGCCTGCCTTCATTGAATCCGCGCGTGTGCTAGCAGCACGTCCTTCTACGAGCTGGCACGCATTTTAGAATACAAAAAATGACTAAAATATAATTAATTTACGCATGGTCTTGACTTGTTGTGCTTGCACTAGTAGCAGAAACTAGTAGAGGTTTTCCTTTATTTATAACTCTCCTCACAGTTTTTTTTGGCTTTGAAGTGAATCATGGTTGTGGACATTATGTATGAATGTGCAGATATCTGTGAACATGAGTTTGATGTGGAAGTTGAACTTGGAATGTCGGGCTTGCGCGTGAACTATACCATGTCCAATGCTTCATCTGTTATTGCTTGGAAAGTAATTGCTGTTATTACATGACCCGAAAAAATATATTTTGTGCCACATCAGTAGATGCACGGACATCACAATAGGCATACTGACTAGATAAACATTTGAACCTAGCTATTATGAAGGAAATTTTGTATTGACAACAGTTTTAGATAGCAGAAGACGCCTAGCCTACTCTGCCTCTGCTAGCTTATTTCTGGCTTCTTCCATCTCTTCTTTGGCTTGGGTGAAGAGAGCATCTGATTGCTCATTTCGCTTCTTCAGGAACTCAGCTACATTCTCAAGGGCTGCTGCACGCTTTCTTTCAGCCTTTACTAATGCCACGAGGACACGAACATCTGACGACTCCACCTGGCTTGAGTGTAATCCAAAGATCATCTCGAATTTGCACCTTGTGTCTAATCCAACATCATTAGGGAACTTGCACCTTGTGTGTAATCCAGCCTCATTTTGGAAACATGATCTCGAGGTCGACCATATTTCCTCCTCGCAGAACTGTGATCCCGACATGAAGTTACTTCTTTTTTAGATCAATACTCAGAGCAACCTAGATCCATTTAGTAGAAGCCAGATAAACAGAACTCAGAGAAGTGTATTCAAAAGGAAAGAAATATAAAAACAGACTACAAGGTGAGAACACCCACTTCCTACATCAAGCTAAAAACAAAAGCATTAGGACGATTAAGACTCTTCTTATTACACATCGAAGAACACCAGGCTCAAGAGAAACAGAAACTACAACATATACACATCGAAGAACACGAGGCTAAACGAAAGTAATTGAAAGGGTGTTACTTACCCAAGCTCGTTTTACAGGTTCGATGCAGCTCCTCTTTAACTTTCCACGCTCCTTGAAGATGTCCCCAATTTCCCGTGTTTGGTCTTCATTGCTCCTCTGCATGTTCGCACTCGTGGTTTTAAAATCTCAACATGGCAAGAAAAATATACTACTAGTAATACTCACAAGATCTTGTGGGCAACATTAAAGCACTCGCCCCGCCATGTTAGAGCATCTCCAACAGAATCGCAAACACGCGGCGCTTTAAAAAGCGCATAAAGGCCGAGATCAAGAAGTAGAGACTAGAGAGTAGATGATAGTTCTCAGATAGATAGATAAAAAAGATAATTCAACTACTCCTTGTCGTCCGACTCCTCCTCGTGATGTCCTCCTCCGACGCCCGATCAGAGGCGTGAAGATACCGATCGCCGCCGGATTCCCAAGGTGACACCGCCCTAGCCTCATGTTGAATTGAGCGTCCGCCGCCACGCTTGTCCTCGCGATAGGCAGCTCGCCCGCCTCCTCTTATCCTCTCCGCCTCCTTTGTGCGTAGAACTCACGCCGCTGATAATGTCTCTGCGAAGTGTTGGTGCCACAATAGCATTGGCTTCTCGCCCATCTCGGTGATGCCGAGACGATGCTCCCGCCGTTGTCGCGACGATCCTCGCGGTGCTAAGCCGCGCATAGGCGCTTAGCTCGCGCCGCCTCCCCGCCGCACGCTGGGGAAGTTGAATGTTCTATGATGCCAACGGCAGCGCCACACCGCCGCGTCAAACACGCGGGCGGCCTCGTTGGCAGTGTCAAAATTGCCGAGGCCGAGGCGCATCCCGCGGAACCGGATCTCAGCGGAGAAGCCGCCGGAGGGGCGCGCGTGGATGCCGCGGTATCCCCAAGTTTCCTGGTGACGCGGCGGCATGGTAGCGCGACGACGGCGAGGCGAGAAAGAGCGGGGAGAGAGCGGTGGCGAGGCACAGAGCGGGGAGAGAGTGGTGGCAAGGCACAGAGCGGTGGGAGGGCGTTGGATTTTATAAAGCACGCCGACATCAAGACGCCAAAACGAGCGACGCTCGACCGCTTTTTCTCTCAAGGCGATCCTTTCCCGACGCCTCTGCTATCTCTACTCTTCTCATGTTATATTTATTTTATATTTTATATTTAATATTTATCTCAACTTCTCTATCGTTTACTTTTTTTTCTATACTTTTTTTCTTATAAAAACAGAGTTGGTGATGATGGTGTGCCCGCCATCCCGCAAGATAGGTCGTCCGATTTATATTTGATAGATAGGAAGGAAACAAATGGGAATTTTGCAAAAATATACCCATACCCCTCTCCAGATTTGCAAATAAGGCCTTTCCTCGTTCATCCTTTTCTCCCACAAGATAAACTACTCATACAAATGTATCTTGATGCGTGCAACGCATGGGCATCTTGCTAGTTCTAAAAACTTTCCATCATTTGCCACACTATCAAGTTGCGTATGAAAACCTACCCAAGCACAACGTGATACAGGAGCGAAGCACAATTACAAGCTGATATTCTGTTGGACAATGGAGGCTATAACCAATTACTTTTACGGGAACAATAGCACCTAGGAAATTTGAAGGGTAGGTATGAACAAAATTGAACTGCACATGTACCGCTAAGGATTCAATACACACATTACCAATCGAGGAGGAGAACGATGGTTGCGGGCGGCCTCTCGTGAGTCATGGTCGGCAATGGGAGTCGGTTCATTGTCCACGACGGTGGTATTTCTGCTTGGCATCGCTTCCGTGAAGCAGATCCGAGACCGTGGAAGACGATGCCGGGAAGAGGCTCCGTACGACGATGACGGTGGACTGCCCAGCAGGCATACGAGGTCGCCGATGAGGCAGATGCGCATGTGGACGAGTGTGCCGATGTAAAGGGAGGAGCACGAAGGCTGCGGTGCCGTGGAGAAGTCTATTTTATGTGGGATAGAAAATGGGAGTATTCGTGTACTACTGGGTGCCGGGTAGGGTTGGCTACGAGGGTGAACTCCGGGTTACGAAAACAACCCCTACCAAGCATCATCCGTAGGCCTGTTCAAGGCTATGATGGTAACTTCCCACCGCTCAATCACGGTCATGTAGATTTTCCCGCCGACCTCAAAATTTTGTGACACCGAACTCCCGTGTAGCGGTTGAGTGATTCGCTAAGCAACTAGCTTAGTAGTAGTAGTAAACTCTGATATTAGGTTTGACCAAGTCAAACTTCCTAAAGTTTGACTAAGTTTATAGAAAAATATAAACATTTACCATAACAAATATGTATGATGTGAAAGTACATTCAATAATGAATCTAATGGTATTTATTTGTTATTGTATATGTTAATAATTTTTGTTATAAGCTTTCTGAGAGTTTACAAAACTTGACTTTGACCAATGCTAATACACGGACTTAAATAAAAACGGAGGGAGTAGACATTTGTTTTCTTAGTTTGTAGTGAACTAATCATTTTTTGAAATTGTGAAATAAATATATTAGGCTATTGACTTCGAATGTAATGGTCTATACAATTCAATAGTTACAATCATTGTCGAATCCCAAGATGTATACAAGGTCTATAGTACTTCACAACATGCTCAAACTCACATAATCCCAGTCAAATGAGAATCTAAATGCATTTCATAGTTATTACTTTGTAGGATGCAACAAAACCAACCATAACTCTACATCAGCCATTATAGAAGCAACATTTTGACATATCCCAATGTGTGAATGAAATGTGCAGAGAGAGCTTGCGAAGATGGAGCAGATAGGGCGGGAAGATTGTATGTATGTGGACGAGAGAGTAGGAGACAAACCTAACAAGATAGAGAGAGAGAGAGATAGAGAGAGGAAGAAGTTAGGTCTGTGAGAAAGATGGAGACATGTAATATACGTGAGATGCATGCGCATCCGGATTCTGTATACGTGGAAGGAGAAGAGACAACATGTTTGATGAGAGAGCTGGAAAAACATGGAGGAGAGGGGAAGTATCTCGTGGGTTGAGGGATTGATAATTTTGTGCGGGGGAGAGATGGATTGGTAATTTTGTGTGTGTGTGAGAGAGAGAGGGGTGGGGGAGGAGTCGGCCACTGTCATCACATCACCTCGCCCAAATGGCCCTGCATTCTCTAGCGCGGTGTGGCCGCCGTCTTCGATCTGCTCGATGCCCTCTTTGAAGATTTAGGTGTTGTGCATGTTGGGGTGCAAAGAAGCACAAGTGAGAGTGGTCGCCATATAACCTTTGATGGGGATGAATTGTGTGCTCGGGGAAGGGTGTGTGTGTGTGTGTTGTGCTCTCTCTCTCTCTCTCTCTGTGTGTGTGTGTGTGTGTGTGTGTGTGTGTCAGATATTGAGAGAAAACAAACCGAAGTAGAGAATGGGTATTCACGAAGAGATTGTGTGGGCCTTGAGGTGGGCAGGGGCCGGGTGAGGGTGTCAAAATGTGTGCATTGATGCATGTGTTGCATGCGATCGCATGAGGGACGGAAGAATCGAGAGAGATGGTTGTTGTGTTACGGATGCTCTCTCTCTCTCTCTCTCACACACACACACACACACACACACACAAGTAAGCTAGAAGACTGCTCTCTCATGTATACACAACATATCAAGATCTGCCTATGTCTCATTCATGCATGATCATTTGCACATTCACACCTCTCTATGTCTCAGACACACACACACCGCCTCCACATTGCCCTTCCGCCACAACACATGTATGGACACATACACACGCTTCTCTCACCACACACACAAAATCAGTATTAAAAAACTAGGTGCACCTAAAACGCCCAAATCCAAATAAACACGAATCGAGCTAAATTCAAATATATGGAAATATTGAAGGCCAAGAACTTTTCCAGAAAAAAAGTTGAGTAATATTCGGGATTGTTTTCACACACACAAAAAGGTTCGGTGGATGTCCTTTGAGTGCGACATGGTGACGCACGGTTCGATCGACCGCGCGGCCGCGGTTCACGCGCTTGCACAAGATTCCGTATCGTGGCTGTGGTACTAACTAATAAAAGCGCTGCCTAAGTCTAATGTTTATGTGTACTAGTACGGTTTTCTTTTAAGTTTGACCAACCTTATATAACTAAAGTAAGCTCCCATACCTGCACTCATCAATATGCCGCCGCCATTGCGCATGCCGGCGCCCGCCTGCTCCGCCAACAATTTGTCGCCCATCACCGCAGTGTCGCCGCCATCCCTGTGCCATGAAGCCAAAGGCTCGCCCGCTCAAGTCGTCTACAGTCCCTCCTCGCGATGCCGCCGCGTTGCCAAGCACGTGAGCAGCTGGTGGAGCCGCGTCTATGCACGCAGCGTACGAAGAGGAGGACGAGCACGTGCTCCAGCATGCCAACAAGGAGGAACTAGCGTGTCATTGTCGTCTTCGCCCACGCGGAGGAGGCGCGCATGGTGGCTGTCGTGGTGGAAGCCGGTCGTGCGCGCATCGAGCCCGCAAACCGGGTGCGGACGCGGAATCTACCTTTGAGACCTTGAATGCCACGTGATCCCGCAATCAAGGAGCACTTGGGTCACGACTTTGTGAGCCGCTTGATGCAACATGGATGGCTAGAAGGGCTTCTTCCACCTCTTCTGCCGTCTTCTTCCTTCGCTCCGTCGAACTTCTTTCACAAATCGACTGACCCAAATTATACTACTAGTATGAATGTATTAAGTATAGTAGGAACACGAAGATACGAGCAGTATTACCAACTGCAAGAAGAACAGTAGTAAGACATAGTACTAGTACTACTGTACGTACTAAAGAGTTCAAATAACGAGAAAGAACATAAACATAGTTCTATTGGGGCCTCAAAGACAACACACCCTTGAAAATAAACTAAGGAACTAGTCCGCTTGACACCGCAGCTTGAACCAGCATCGACGACAACCGCCACCTACCGGAGTTCAATCCACGCCCCTCGACTTCGCCCTCGCCCTCTTCCTCTTCCTCTTCACGACGCTTTTTGCTTGAACCGACACTAGGCTCGCTTCTTCATCCAACCCTTGTAGATATTTAAACAAAGGTAGGCATCCATTGCTGCGTATAGGATGTGATCTTCATCTAATGTCTTCGACTCCCATGCATGATGAAACTCGTGATGAGGTTTCTTCATTTTAGCGTACGAAGGATCAATCATGGCTGCTGCCAGGGTCAGCATTGAAGGTTGAGAGGAGGACACCAGGCTTGCCTTCTGGAGATCGAAGGGCTGGCCTACAACGAGACCTATCCGACGCAGGACATCCCTATCGCTCTTAAAGTCTACAGTAACGAATTTCACTCTTTTGTCCTTGAGGAAGTTCTTAAAATCCTAGCACTCAATGTCGGGATGGCATATGTGGTAGACCAAGAAAATGCTATGTACGCAAACCTAGATCACGGCGGGCTTCTTCCTCTCCGCCTCCTTTAGAATCTTCTCTCTTTCCAGGACTGTGGTGTACTCAACATCTAGCCCAGCAACCCACTCATCCGTTGAACTATTGAACATGCATAGGAAGCGAGCAAGCCATGCTTTCACCATCGCGGATCCACGTGTGTAGATGACGATGAACTCATCGCTGGTGATGGCCCTAACTCGTACTCAAAAGCACTATGGAGATTTGGGAGGCCGGGGATTTTGGAGGAGTGTTAGGAGAAGTTGAACTGTTGTACCCCGCAAAAAAAACTGGGAGCGAAATAATGTGAAAGGACGGGATGACTGGGAGCGTACTGTTGTAAGCTAGAAGACGGGGATGAGTAGGGCATGCGAATGGCGTGGGGTTGCTGGCTAGCCCGGTGGATAAACGGCTGCAAACCCCCAAAGAGTTCTTGAGAACTATGCGGGACCCACTAGATGTCATGTCTACTAGACCCATATCGTAGGCCTGACGGTATAGCTTCTGCCTGTTCGCACGCCATGTCGGCACGTGGATGTAACTTCACTTAATTCCGTCAACCATCACGCCTCCCATGACCTTCGCTTCCTCGCATGGTCGCTACTTTTGAGACTTCGACCGCTATAAATGAGTAATTTTTGCCTACTCCACATGCATGATACTCCCTTTGGTCCTTTTTACTCCCACAACCGCTTGCAAAGTGTTTGACCAAATTTATACTAAAAATATCAATATCTACAATACTGATTATAATGAGTATAAGAACTACGCTTTATAATGAGTGTAAAAATATTGATTTGACATTGTGAATGTTGATACATTTTCTATAAGTTTGGTCAAAGTAGAGGTACATTGACTTCTGCATAAAACTCAAATGCACAATGTAGACTAGTTCCTCCGTCTGTGTGTGTGCTATGTCCTATCTTGTCATCACAACAAGGTTAGTGTCGGTGTCAAAACCGCGGATCTCGGTAGGGGGTCCCGAACTGTATGCCTAGGCGGATGGTAACAGGAGACAAGGGACACAATGTTTTTACCTGTGTTCGGGCCCTCTCGACGGAGGTAAAACCCTTACTCCCGCTTGATTGATATTGATGATATGGGTAGTACAAGAGTGGATCTACCACGAGATCAAGGAGGCTAAACCCTAGAAGCTAGCCTATGGTATGATTGTTGTAATGGTTGTTCGTCCCCACGGACTAAAACCCTCCAGCTTTATATAGACACCGGAGAGGGCTAGGTTACACAGTAGTCGGTTAAAATGGTAGGAGATCTACATATCCGTATTGCCAAGCTTGCCTTCCACGCCAAGGAAAGTCCCATCCGACACGGTATGAAGTCTTCAATCTTGTATCTTCATAGTCTTGGAGTCCGCCGATGATGATAGTCCGCTATCCGGACACCCCTAGTCCAGACTCCTCAAGAGTCTCCTCGAACCAGGCTTCAATGACGATGAGTCCGGCGCAAGATATTGTTCGGCATTGCAAGGCGGGTTCCCTCCTAATAATTCATAGAAGATTGTGAACACCAGATAGTGTCCGCTCGCAAAATAAATTCCACATACCACCATAGAGAGAATAATATTTGCACAAGTTCAATCACGACGATTTCGCTATGCGTGATGTCACACCGCTACCAAGCCTTTACTTGAACCGCTTTTTATTATACCACCTCGCCACTTAGCTAAGCAGTTTTCTTGGCACGCCTTGTCGAGCAGAGATCATGTTCCCTTATTCCGGATTCCCATCAATACGGACGGGTAACCCAACCGCGCCATTGATTGTGGCGCTTTGGGAGATAAGCGAAGTTTTACCAGCCGGGGACGATAGTCTTCGTCCGCCCATATATAAGGGATAAGGATCCGCCTATTTTACCCACGCCTTCTTCCTCCTTTGCTTGTCCATCTCCGCACTCGAGCCCAAATACCGCCAAGTCCGCACATCTCGCCTCAACCTTCTCCAGCCATGTCCGGAGCGGAGGCAAGGATGGCCTCCGCTATGGAGGGCACATCAAGAAGCCGCGGACGCCGATACCGTCCGGGCGACATCGCAAGCACCGGCCGCCTGGACGAGGGCAGCTCATCCCCACCCCCAGCCCCATGAGAGGGTCGATTTCTTCCCCACTTCCTCCGCGGACTGGCTTCCCACTTCCTCCCTTCGTCCGGGGCTCATGTACTACTACGGCCCGACTTCCACGATCCGGCGCCAAACTTCATCCTCAACATCTCGGCGCTTATCGTCGGTGCGAGGCCTTCCTTCGCAACCAGCCCCACTTCGCTTGTGGCTAAAAACCTTCAATGTCAAGGCGAAGGTGGTGATGGGCGTCCAAGCGGAGTGCGGAGGCGCTATGGTGGGCAAATGCCCAACGCCACTTGGCTCGAGGGCGCCTTTGTGGAATCCGCCAAGGTGGCAATCGGGTGGTTCTACATCATCGAGCCACTGGACCCTAAAATGGGCAAAGGCCCCCAAGTTCAGATCTGTACCCCATGCAGCTCACCTCGAAAGAGAAGGGCTTGCTATGGGTAGTTCGAGGAGCCGACCGACTCCACTCCGCTCTGCACTCGTGAACAAGAAGCTAAGCTTGTCAACGTGATCCGTGTCATGCTCGTCCGCCGGATTCTCCCCTGCCAGCAATGGGCCTTCAATTTATGGGAGTTTGATCCGACACAGCACCGGACCCTGAGCGGGCTCTTCGACACGATGTACGAAGCTGCCTGGAGGGTGCTGTTCAAGGGCGGAGAAGCCCCCGCATCCGTGACTGAAGATCGCGGATTCAGCACGCAGCGCCCGGCCGACGAGGTAAGCTATGTTATCCTTTATGGGACACTCATTTCTTTCATAGTTTGACTCTATGTGGGATCTAAACTCCCAATGCCTTTAACAGATCGCAAGACGCACCGACTGTTAACTCGTCTGCTCCCTTCCGTAAGACCCAGCGACACCCGCTTGATGGGTTGATGGTCCCACTTTACGGGTGCCGAGAAGAAGGCTAAGAAGAAGGCCACAGAACCCAAGGAGTTCCCAGCGCCAGTGGTATCGGACTCGCTGCTCGATGGCTCGAGGCGACTCCTCCCCAAGACGAGGAGGAGAAAGAGGCCTCCCCAAGAGGGGGAGAGAAGAAGAGGAAGGCTTCCTAACGAGGGAGGACGAAGGGTCCAAGAAGGAAGGACCTTCCTCCGGACTCGCCCGCCAACACCGCGACGGCACGATGAGTGGCCCTCTCAGGCCAAGCCCCTGGCAAGATCGTAAGTATCCGGATTCCTGAATGATTTATAATTTCTCTTTGTGCCATGTAGTGTCCTTTAATGCCGCATACAACCTGTAGTCCGGCCGAGGACGATCTTCCCGCTTCATTGAGCGGGTCCTTGGCTCCGTCGGATGTGGATTCCCTTCCGACCGCCTCAACTCCCCGTGACGCTGATGACGCCGAGGTGGGATCCTGTGAGGGACCCATCAGAGGAGGAGGCTCCGGAGGTGCCGCCAGCAACCTCCCGGACTTTGCACCGATTCGCACCGAACCAGCAGGGGTTCCGAGTCCAGCAGTGGCCCTTCGAAGAAGGGCAAGACCGCGACACCGGCGGCCTCCGCCCAACCGTAGGCGCCGGACAACTTGTTGGAGGCGCTCAACGGCGCTTCCATCGAGGAAGAACACTGCACTATCATGAGTGCGGTGATTCAGAAGGTTCAGCTCACCAAGAGCGGGCTGACCGAAGCCTGCGGCAGCCTTCTAACAGGCTTCGAGGTAAGAAATTTAAAATATGTGATGTAATACCGCATAGACAGTAGCCCCTGATGCTCGGTTCGTTGTTCGGAAAGAAAAGCCGGACTGAGGATCTAAAAAGATATACGCAGGAGGTCTAAAAAATATGTCAATATGGGATTGCAGGCTGTGTTGCTGACCTCTGCCGCACTGACTGTGGAGGTCGGTGCTTTGAAGCAGACCCTCGAGCGGTCCGAGAGCGAGCTCGGCTGTGCCAAGAAGCAGCTAGAGGACAGGAAGGTGAGTAACACCGTATTGAATTTGTACCTTACAAAAAAAGGATTTTGGTTGCAAGAGAAATAACAAGGATAACGTGGGCACTGCAGGGGCCATGAACGAGGTGGCGACCCTGAAGGAGGCCGTGTCTCGCGCCGAAGGTGAATGCCGTGGAACGAGCCGAGCGAGAGAAGCAGGAGGCGCGGTGGCGGAGGTGCAGCAAGAGCTCCTGTGTTCTCGTGGAAAAGCATGAGAGTTTGAGCGCGACTCAAGACTCGAGAGTCCGAGCTTGCCTCGGCTCTTGAGAGTGCTAAAGCCGCTAAGGCCAAGCCCATAAGGCCCTCCAGAGATCGAGGCGGTGAAGAAAATAGCGGCGGTAAGGCATTTTTCATGCAAAGCAAGCATGTGAATGTGAATTACCTGTTACTTACCCGAATTCAAGCTCTCCAGAGCGCTTGCAAATCTGCCTCAGAGCGGTCCGATGTCAGCCAAGATTCTACCGGCCGAGGAGGGAGCTCGACGGAGAAGGTCTTCCGTCTCAAGATAGTCGAGGCCGACATCCGGTGCCCCTTAGCGACCAGTCAAGCAGCTGGTCGAGCTCCACAAGGTAGCCAAACAGGCCATGAAGGGCCTCATAGTTCGATCAGGCCCAAGGAGGCCATGCCCGGAGCTACTTCGCCCGGCGCGGCGGTGGGTGGATGCGTGTCCCGGTGGAAGTCGCCAAGCGCCCGCCGCATTGAAGGTGCCTGTTGGCCCTCGCCCGCAAAAGTGCACCGGGCAGCTGGATGTCGAGAAGCTTCGACGGACGCAGCCCGGCGGGCAAGGAGTATCGCACGCTCAAATGTATTATAAGAGTGTCCTGAAGGGTGCCCGCAAGATTGCGGATGAGTGCTCCAAAGATGTAATATTTGAGTAGACTCGCAATGTGTTATCATGTGCGCCGAAAACTTTGTTCATATGCCCTAAGCAACGCTTATTAATTTAAAATATTACCTTCTGTGCGGCCGTTTATCAAATCTGAGAGATGGCAAGTCGTCGGCTTCAGCCCCCATGCCACTAGTGCTGAGGTGTTCGGGATAAACTTGAGCACGCTTGTTCCCATGTTTGGGTCCATCTAGGGAGGCGCTCAACACGACGGACAAGGAAACCGGACTTATAATGCTTGAACACTCTCACTTAGCCATATAATTCTATAATTTTAAATTTCGGCGAAGCCCCTAGTATTCGGAAGGCCGAGTTCGGGGCGCTATCCACGCCTCGCCGACGGCCCGGTTCCTCGCCTAAGCGCATAAGTCTTTAGGGACTCGAAAGACCTCTTGAACAGCGATCAGCTCTCGCCTTTATCAAGACGGCCAGTTTTAGCTTTCCATCGAGGCGCCGAGCTCAACCGGGCGCAATCGCAGAAGAGTTCTCCCAAGGCTACCTTAGCCGATAAAACGGAACATAAGGTACCAAAACATGGGAGCCGGGCAAACCCAACTATTGACCCAAGACATGATTCAGAGCCCATGCATATAATGCTATAAGTTCGGGGTGCCGCACTTGTGAAAGTGTTCGGACTTATCACACCATAATGCGGGGAACTTAAGCCCCTGGTGTATTCGGTCGTACCAAAGTGTACGGATGCAACATGTCATAAACGAACATATATAAGAAAGGAATGCCATTATTAGCAAAAGGCGATGCATTGTTTATTCCAGGAATACTGCTATGAATGCAGAACGATACAAATAGTGCGGTAAGCAAGGGATTGACTTTTAAACATGTCCTCTCCAGGGGTAGGCTGCGGAATGGTGTATTAAACAGATTTAATGCTCAGAATGGAGACCACCGAGTGTTTGTCGAGCTTTTCTCCTTCCTCGGCTATTGATCGTGAGTTCGGCAGTTCACGCCGAACAGGCCTCCGTGAATGGAGTCCTGTGGGTAAAAAGAAAAAAGAAAAGAGCGACACACTTGGGAGCCCCCGTGTGGTTGAGCCGCACTGGGCCTGCCGTGGTCGTGCCCCTCCCCTATGCCCATGGTATCTCTAGAGCGTAATGATGTACGCAAGCGACTAGTCTTGCAATCATGCAAGGGTGGGGTTGGGATCGCATTGCTACGCGTGTTCGGAACGCGCTGTGTGGTCTTGATGTATGTTACCCGGCGCTGCTTTGGCTACCGCGAGAGCTGCAGGTGTTCCTCCGCCCGAGGAGCGCTCATGTTTCGCTGACCGTGATGACTCGAGGGCCTCGCATCTTGAGCTTGAGGTATGCGTAACGCGCACCGCGCTGAACTTTGTAAACGCGTCCGTCCGAAAGCAGAGCATGATAGCCGCCATGAACGGGACTATATCAAGATTAACTCTCACTTCGAAGTTATCCGGGATCCAAGACCACTTCCAGCAGTAACCGAGCCTGCATAATTGGCCTCTACACCGGTATGACGCTTTGAAGGTCGCCTTTGTAGGTTTAATCCTTGAGGGTCTATGCCCATCTTGGCGACCGTGGTCCCGATAAAGCAGGTTCAGTCTGCCGCCGCCCATTAGGACTCTAGTGAGGTGAAATCCATCGACCATTGGGTCTAAAACCACGCGCGAATCCGCCATGACGGATATCGGTGGTGGTCCTTCGATCAAAAGTGATCGGCAAGAGGACCATGGATTGAACTTCGGCGATCGCTCCATCACATATACATCCCTATGCACGCTTCCGCCCCTCTTGGGTATGTGGGTTATGATATCATGTTTACAAATTGCACTTGTGGGGAAACCCTTCGCCTCTCATCACTCGGGCGGCCGGGTCTCTTCCTCGCCATCGCTATGCAGCCCCTTGTCATTGTTTTCGCAATTAACTTGCTCGCTCGCTTAAATACCCAACAATCCCTGTTGGTGTGATTAGCTGGTTGGGTGCCATGTATCCGCAAGAGCGGTCGAGTATTCGGTCCAAATTGGACTTACCCGGAATAGTTCTTTGAATGGCTTTTTCCACTGATCGGGTTTAGAGCCTCGACCGCATCGACCGTCAGATCTCAGATATCGCTGTTAACGCTGGGCGCTTGTTTTTGTTTTGACGCGAACCTGCCATTGCGGTCCTTGGTATCCGGACCGCCAGAATTTTTGCCGAGGTTGTTACCGCAGCTAGCCACTTGTCCTCTCCCGCATAGAAGCGGTCATGAGTGATGTGAGGGCTGCCATGGATTTTGGCTTTTCCTCGTCCCTAGGTGCCGGCCAGCCACTGTCATGATGTTGTGTTTGAAGGCTGCGAGGGCCTCTCGATCCGACAATGATTTATTTGATTTTTTTCTTTGTTAAGAATCGTGTCCGTAATTGTCCGCCGATTCGTCTCGTCTGCTAAATTATGTGGCTTAGGTCATCGGGCGCCCGTGGTCGTCGACATATGTGTCCCGAAGTTGTCAAGGAATGCGGCTTCCGTGTCCTCCCAACACCCAATTGACTCAGCCGCAAGCTGTTAATCCAATGCCGAGCTGGTCCTTTAAGCTTGAGTGGGAGATATTTGATGGCGGGAGATCGCCACCAAGGGCCATATGGATATGAAGGAGATAGTCTTTGATCCAAACCGCTGGGTCTGCACAGCCATCGAGATTCAATGTTCACGGTTTAAACCCTTCGTGATTTGATGATCCATTACTTCATCTCGTGAAGCATAGTGGGTGTGCGGCGCCTATATTGGGCGATATCACGACGTAGCTCAAGCCGAGCTTTGTTCATCGGTTCGCCCAGCCGAGTTGTCAGATCCGCGCGATGGTAGTCGCCAAGATCATGGGCACCCACGTGATCCGCAGATCAATCTTGATTGTTTTGCCTTGTCCTCCAATATGTCTTGCAAGTCCGGCGATTCCCCATGGCTTCAGATTTTCGAGTGGTGCCGGGTACGGCCTCGATGGAGGGCCTAGAGGCCTCTTCGTCATGCCACGAGGTGGTCGGTCCGCCATATTGTGCGCCGGTGATGAGGGTTTATACTCCTCCTCTAATTGGGGAGCAACTTTTGTTTTGGGTAGCTTTTGAGGGCGCTCGAGTTCAT
Source organism: Aegilops speltoides (assembly GCA_021437245.1). NCBI lineage: Eukaryota > Viridiplantae > Streptophyta > Magnoliopsida > Poales > Poaceae > Aegilops > Aegilops speltoides. The sequence continues at coordinate 341,514,739 of CM038143.1, forward strand.
ACTCTTCGCCGCAAGGACTTCACCATCCGTCGGCAGCGATCTTTATCACCGAAGTTGTTACGCTTTTCTTTAGGTTGTTTGTCAGGGCCACAGCCCTGCGCTTAAAACGCCTTGTTCGACAGATCCTCGGCACGACAAATTGCCGCTTGTTGAGGCTTGCCTCGCTCCGGAGGAAGGCATGTAAGTATCGCCCTCTACCTCTTCGCCGCCGCTCTCTCGTGAGGGCTGGCCCCGGCCCTCCTCAGCTGAATCTTGCCGAGAGGGTTGTCTTCGGACTCTCTGGGTGTTATTATCTCCGTGCCGAATTCCATTCTTGCTGTGGCGGATTTAGAGCGCGCCACGACGCCGGGCGCTTGGGCTGTTTCTAGAGGAATCTGCCTCCCATTTTCTTCGCTGCTCCCATCCTTTGGGATGTCCACCATGTATATTTCAGATGACGAGGTGGTCTTCCAAAGGCCTCGAGGCGCCTGGTTCTTGGTCGCCTCCGGCATCATCGCCCATACCGTCCCGTGCACACAGTCCGCCAGGCTCTCCCGATAAAGAGAGATACTTTAGTGAATTCGTGATGTCGCCAAAGGGTGAGTGCCGAAAGATGTCCGCAGCGTGAACTCCATGATCGCGCGCCCAATCGGATTCGATTGGTAGGGTGCCGGAGGTTCGAGTCCGCGAGGAGTCCCAGCACCTCGAGTCACGGGCTTTACAAGGAAAAGGTCAAGATTCGCCCATCGCCAGAGAGGTTGCAGCCCCGAGGCGTGTGTCTAACCACCCGCCTCGATCAAGGCAATGGCTTCAATTAAGGGTCGGAGCGACTTTGTGCGCGCCTGGCACCGTCCGGCAAGCAGAGCTAAATCATGCCCATCGTGATAAGCGGCGCGCGCTACACCGTGGTTCAATCCATCAAGATCAAGTTCGCAGATGTCACCGTGAAGTTTAGGCTTCCAAATCTGACCTAATGGCCAGGGCATAGCTTTCGATCTACTCCAGATGGCTGCTTAATTGGTTCAGCAGCGCAAAGCCGCCAACACGTAAGATTTGTCCGAGGAGAAAAGTCTCACCTGGACTCGCGTTGTTGTTGATGATTGAAGGAGCCGCTGCTTCTATCGGTGACGCATACGATGAACTCTCAATGAAAGCACCAATGTCGTGTCAAAACCAGCGGATCTCGGTAGGGGATCCCGAACTCGTATGCCTAGGCGGATGGTAACAGAGACAAGGACACGATGTTTTTACCTGTGTTCGGCCCTCTCGACGGAGGTAAAACCCTACTCCCGCTTGATTGATATTGATGATATGGGTAGTACATGAGTGGATCTACCACGAGATCAAGGAGGCTAAACCCTAGAAGCTAGCCTATGGTATGATTGTTGTAATGGTTGTTCGCCCCACGGACTAAAACCCTCCGGTTTATATAGACACCGGAGAGGGCTAGGTTACACGTAGTCGGTTACAATGGTAGGAGATTCTACATATCCGTATGGCCAAGCTTGCCTTCCACGCCAAGGAAAGTCCCATCCGGACACGGATGAAGTCTTCAATCTTGTATCTTCATAGTCTTGGAGTCCGCCGATGATGATAGTCCGCTATCCCGACACCCCATAGTCCAGACTCCCCGCTAGCTATTAGAGTACTACTACCTCCCTTCTAGTTTAAAGGGCTCGATTCAAAATTTTCACCTACTCTTAGCAAGATAGTAGAGGCGTGGAATAGTTTTTGAAGTCCGCAAAAGTACTCAACTAATGTTGTCGTTTTCACAAAAAATGTGTTTACCAATGCATGCATGAACACTAGTTACTCTAACCCCTCTTCTTTAATTTTGCCACATCAAGATGTTTGCTATTCCCTGTGCATGATACAAGCTAAGATACCACCATTATGGCCAGCCTTATTCATCGCATGCAATAATTTAGTGCACCTTGAAATATAAACATGTGTGGGCGTATGTTTTTAATGACTTGAGACTATACCTAGCCCGCATGCAAGATGACTTATTATGCACCATTCCCCATACCTACAAGAAGCCCGTTTGCCTCCAAATCTTTTTCCTCTCCATATGTGGAAACAATATGCTGCCAGACTTCTCCTCCCTCCAGTCCCACCACTGACTCTCCTCCCCCACGCCGTCTAACCACTAGACCAGCAATATTTCCACCCTTCCCTCCCCTAATTTACTCCAACAAATATGCCCACGAGGAGTTACAGTAATCACGCAACATATCTTCCGGACGCTGTTTAAGAATCTTAATCGCTAGGTATTGGGTCATCGACATATGGGCCCAACAAGGGTCTCGCCCACATGTCGCTGACGCAATCGACCTGCGCTAAGCAAGCTGCAGCCGATATCTTGCGAGGTGTGCCATTGCTCGCTATAAATACCGCGCTCCCACGGCATTCGGAAGAACGCCACGTTCGCCGCTATCTCCTCCTCCTCTCTCATGTTTCCACCACCATGGCATCGCCTCCCAAGCCCTAAGTGCCCTTGCTACACCGCCGGACGGTCACACCTCACCGCCTGCTCTCGCCGCCACTAGTTGAGGAGGACGCTGCACGGTGTTCCACTCCTCAAGGCGATGCGCCGAGGTGGACGCGGCCGGCATTCCTAATCTCACAACACGGCTGCCGGAGGACGCTGGCTCCCCGCTACGAGGAGAATGCAGCGCCGCCCACCGAGCCCCCAGCCTTGAGGAGCTTTGGAAAGAAATGGATGTCGCCATGTGGGAGGCTTTGCCACCGGCAGAGCACGCCAAAATAGAGGAGGAGGAGAAGGCGGAGGAAGAGAAGGCCCAGCCAGCAAGCTGCCCGCAGGTCTATGTCGCGTCCGAGAGAGTCGTGCAATTGGCTCTTAAGCGTAAGAAGGCTCTGCAAGGGCTGTGAGGGTGGCGGAGGACGCCTGCCAAAGCCCTCGAGTGCATTCGCCCAAGCGCCTCATCTACGCTTGGTGGTACATGGACGGTGCACGCCCAGCCGGGAGGAGTACTGTGGCGCCGGATCACCACACCGTGAGATCACTACCACCAAGAAGCCGCCAATCAGCACCTTTGCGAGTTGCGAGGCTGAGGAAGAGGCATTGGTGCGGGCAGTTAGAAACAGCCACACAGGGCACTGTGGAATTTCCGCAGCGCTTCCTATGAGCGCCGTGGCTTTTAGGAGGAGTATAATTTTTGTTTCGTAAGGCGATCTCATTACTTTTGGGACACAAATGATAAATCCAGAATGTTCAGGAATTTTTAGCGTCCTTAATTAAGTATGTATAAGGGAAAGTTTGGAAACCTTGTGTATTCGTACGCATTTTGCAAGTACATGCATATAGCACAAACTTTACTATATACTATCGCACTACACGTCTCTATCGATGTATGCTTGCAGACTGTGCTACTCCCTCCGTCCAGATCAATAGGTCATCTTTGGTCAGGCAATCGTGACCAAGAAGGAGGGAAGACTTATACACCTAGATGGCGGAGTACTACTATTATTTATGTAATGGCAAATGCACATTTTAACATTACGATGCGGTTTTTGTAAAAATAGAAAACATCACCGTCAAGCTTGTGAAACGATTCAATGCAAAAACAAATGCAAAAATGCTCGCTTGATTGTTTACTTTTAGCTTCCTTCTCTCGTGGTTATTTCTCCGTCAGACTGTGACGGAGTATTTCACTGTTGGAAAGGCATGCAAATTCCCAAACCGCTTCCTACACCTCAGTATCGAATTTTTTGCCTAACAAGTTGTGTCGTGCAATTGAATTCCAACTTGAGTACTACTACTAGTAGGTGTACCAGGCCGCTTCTTTTTAGGCTTCTAGATTAGTAATCCCATATTCATATCTCCGCCCTGGTTTATTGGTCCCCATTGTAATCTGTGTCAAATTTTTATCAGAAATTTAACTAATGAAATGTTAGTGCATGTCACATGCACTAACATTTTATTAGTTAAATCTTTGGTCAAACTTTAGCACAAATTACAATGGTGAGGAATAAACCAGGACGGAGGTACTGCACTACTACTAGTAGTTTAGAAGCCCAAATATATGAGTGAGGCGCCTTAATGTTACTCTCCACTGTGACTAGTCTTATGGGAAAAGCTGGGGAAGCCGCCAAAAGAACTGGCCCTAGGAGTAGTATCTAGGGTAGGAGTAGTATCTAGGGATTGAGTGTGCGAGATGAACCGGAGAAAGTAAATGCAGAGAGATGAAATGCAAAAAAGACGGAGGGATGTGATGGTTGCTTGTCCGTTTATTTTACCAGGCCACTTATTACTGGGAGTGGTTGGATTTTGTGATATGACGGCTTTACTGTCGCACCACGAGCGGGGTGAGAGGTGAGACTCCCATGCAGCGCTGCCCTCTACACTAGTACTACTACATCGGTCGTGGTTTATCCCCCCATTGAATTTGACTGAAGATTTAACTGACAAAATGTTAGTGCATGTCAACAAAAACAATATCGTTGTATTCGTATTTGAACATAGTTTTCAATGATATAATTTTAGGTGACATGCATCATCATTTATCGTACTATATATAATGTTAGTTCACTTTTTGGTCGTACTAATCTATAGTAAGGTGCCCGTGTGTTGCATGGAAGAGTCAAATGCATTGATCGGGGAGTTGTTTATTTTGACAAAGGATGTGGGGATCATCTCATGTGTAACGGGTATCGATAGGTTTGTTCAGATATTATTTCATCTCTAGAGCTCACAAACATCCTGGTGAAATAGATAAAAAAGTATCTTTTGCAAACAAAAGCATTCAACTGTTCAACCTGCATCCAAAGCTTGTGAAGAAATAACTCTTATTGTGCTTTGCAGGAAATGGTTCATCATAAGTATTTCACCAGTACTGTAGTAAAAATTCATACATGGAAGATTCTAGACTAAACCATAAAAGGATACACTTTTATTCATGTGCGGTACTCCAATAGAGCAAGATCATGCATGGAAGTCTCCACATGCTTAGAGAGCGGATTACATTGAGCGAAGACTAATGATCAACATTTAACTTAGTAATGCAGATGTCCAGGTGAGCCTCCTTGGAGTCCCCATGCACATTGTTGGGGGTCAAATAATACCATGCGTCTTCCATGTCCACATCGGCGGGAAGGTCCCAGCTCGGCAGAGTCCAAGTCAGTTTGACGTGAGCCAAGGTCACCGCCACGCACTCTCGAGGGGTAGTAATAGTGAGCACGCACCCATACATCGGCCTCGTGGTCGCTGTCGCCAAGTAGCGGCGCCGCCTCGATGCACACTACAGAGATGTGGCGGCGGCTGCAGGCGGGCCTCGCCGGTGGCCACGATCAAGAGGAAGACGCTTCCGCCCTCCTCCGAGACTAGCAGCAGCTGATCCTCCAAATGACTCCGCACGGTGAACGGATAGCACGCCTCGCACTTGATGTTCTTTGCCAAGGGCCGTAGTGATCGCCGACGCCCGCCGTGATGCACAATGTCCGCCGGCGAGCCCCAAAACGGCACCGGGCACTCATAGCAGTAGACGAAGGGCTCCTTGGAGGCATCGACCAGGCCGTCCGTGAAATGGGAGTGGCTGTAGGGGATGTTCCGCCAGTTGAATATATGAGCAAGTTACTACGAGATTTACTATGAAATAAATCATGATGGCTATAACAGAGATTAAACTAATCATGCGGACTAGCATAGTAGATGAACAGATCGAGTCTAGGACACAGACTAGAAACATGAATTCTACCACGATTTCGAACAGGAAGGCACCGTCGGAGGCGGTGAACGGCGCAGGCGTGGGCGCCAGCGGCAGAGGCCATGGCGGGGCGACGGCCACGACGGGGTGCGGGCTGGGGCCAAAGGGGACGGGGCGGCGCCAAAGAACGGGGAAAGGCGAAGGGCGAGGCTTGGCAGGCGCGGCTGGCGGGCTCGCGCAAAGACGCACAAGAAAGCACGGGTAGGAGCCCTGGGCGCAGGCTGCGGTGAGCGCGAGCCCGTGGGTTCGCCACGGTGACGCATTTACAACTACGGCGATGGATTCGATGGTGGGAAAGGGGGAATCGATGTAGGAGCTCACATTGGTGCGGCCGGAGTGGTTAGTGAAGTCGGGGGAGCACCGGAGGCAGTGAATTGAGCGGCGAGGTCCGGTGGGGCAGGGGTTGAAGACGGCATCGAGGAGCTTGATGCGTGCGTCGATGTGGGGGCCTCCCGGCCTCGATTCGGCAGCATAGAGGACGAACACGAACACAACGGAGCTCCTAGAGTAGGTCCTAGCCGTCACGGACCTCGTGGGCGCAGGTGGACTGCGGCCCATGGCGGCGATGGTGCGGCGGTGGCTATAGCAAGGGATCGAGCGAGGGGAGGAAATGGGGCTAGGGTTTGACAGGGAGAGAGAGGAGGGGCTTGGGGTGCTCTTATCCATCCCCTTGACCGCGGGATGAATGACAGCGGCAGCATCGGCGGCCATGGCGGGGTGGATGGCTGCCACGCCATCCCCCAGTGTACAGACAAAAAGGATGAGGGTGTCGGGACGGGACGGAGGAGACCCGCCCGCCGCGAGCACCTATGGGGCCGGGGCCCCTTCGTGAGTGCGGTACGAGGGCGGAGGAGGCACAGAGAGCAGATCGAGGCGATGCACGCGGGCGGATTTTACCCAGCTTCGGGCCGCGATGGACGCGTAAAACCCTACTGCTGCTTTGTGTTTGTATTTGATCTTGCTCAAGAATGCGAGCGTATGGTGGTGTGGTGTTGAGTGAATCCCACCAGCCGAACCGAACCCCAGGCGCGAGAGTTGCCAAGGATCCGAACCGAACCGAACCCCCCCCACGCTGCCAGTATGGGCCTCCTTTATAGTGCAAAGGGGTCACCAACAGTGTCAACGTAGGAGAAAGGGGTAAAATGTAAAAGAGGTGGTAGTTGGAACAGTCAAGGGAACAAGGCAGCCACAAAGAAGCTTGAACAAAGGGTTTCTACCTACTTTGACAAGTGGGGGACAAAGGCATTTAATGCCCGCCGCCGACCCCAAAAGCTCCCCGCCTCGGGCGCTCCGCTTCACACGGGCGATGAATCCACCACCGCGGAGTGCCACCGCACCCCATGTCTGCCAGCCATCCGCCACGCTGGGCTCGAGAGGGCTCAAGGCGACGCTGCGGGCAGATGAGCTGAGTGCGGCACACACAGAGCCTCCCGCAAGTACCTTGCCGGGTTCTTGATCTTGCCGACCCGGGAGCTTGTCGGGTTTGTAACTTGCCGCCTCCCCGGTCCTCGCCGACGCTGAGATAGCGCCGAGGCGTGTCTTCTACGATGTAATCTTCTAGTCTCCCCGGCAGCTCCTCTCACCAGGCCTTTGCGTGAGTGATGTAATCTTGAGCTGGATTTGCCTTCCCGCAAGCCCTCTTGCCGGGTCTTGATCTTCTGGTTTTGTACTCTTTGTTCTTGAATGGCTTGATATGGAGCAGAATGGTCTCCGGCAAGCATGTGGTAGATCCAGCCTGGGAGCTGAACTGCCTGCTTCGTTGGGGTACCGAGGTACCCCTACCTTAGTACAATCGACAGAGCCCGGCTCTGCCACACACGGTGTCGAAGCGCTGTTGGGCCAGCCCAAAACAAGGCATCGGCACACGAGGCCCACGGGCGTGCCGACTCCACTTCGCCGCCTCCGCCTCGCAACAAAGACGTGTCGATTGCGGCGTCAGGATGGACGTGCCCACGTTCTTAATCGGAAGAGCGGAACGCCCCCACTTCCCCATAAAAACAGAGGAAGCAGCGCGGTTCCCTCCTCGCTTATCATTGCTTCTTCCTCCTCCTCCAGAACTCTTTGCGCTCCGCCTCCAGATCTCCTCCGCCATCTCTTATGCTCGCGGGCGCCGACTCTTCGCCCCTTCCTTCGCCCGCCCGCCATGGCCCCAAGACCGGAAGGGAAGGGAAGGCGGAGAAGACCAAGAAGGAGAACCGAGCAAGCGGCAAAGCTTGCCCTTGATGCGGAAGCGAATCGCCGCTTTCCGCCGCCATGGCCGGGCGGCAGGAACTCTGGGGCAAATATTTCTGTTCGGGCGAAGAAGACCACGGGCGATCCTCGACCAGGGCCCATCCGCCGCCACCATGGACAACTATCCTCAAGCGGGTACTATTTCTTCGCAGCCTTCTTCCACCGCGGTCTTTGCCCCTTTTTCTCGATTTCTTCGCGACATTATGCACACATACGGCTTCCACCTTCTTGACTTCACCCCCAATGCCATCCTCACATCGGCGGTTTTCGCACATATGTGCGAAAACTTCATAGGGATACACCCAAACGTAGCGCTGTTCGTGCACTTTTTACTCCTAGAGCAGAGTCTGCCCCCTTTCCGGAGGGATTTCTGGGTTTTTCGTCTAACTTGAAGGAGTCAGATTTGCCGGGAGCTCCGCGGCAAGTGGGAGGAGGGCGCGGATCGGTGCTGGATCGTTGAAGACGAGCCGCAGTTTCACCGCCAAGCACAACGCCCATCAGGCGCGGGCAGAGATCGGAGCGAGCTGGATTCGACGACATCAAGCTCGACGCCGCCTCATCCGGATTCTTCGCCTTCGAGAAGCGAGGCTGTCCGCTGCAGGTAGGCGCCGACTTCCTCCGCCGCATTGCCCTCCAAGACAGAAAAGGCCTACCGGGAGTACGGCGCGCAGGGATATAAATGAGGCTGCGCCCGGCTGAACTTTAACTTCACGACGCCGAGCCGAGGGGATGGTCCGGAACTCTTCAGATATGACCCGCCCATCCGTAGTGGTTCAGCCTCCCGGGAGTGGTGCCCTTCCAACAAAGACGGCTCGATCGCCTCGCCATGATGCCTGCAGGCGACTCGCACGGCGCGGGAGCGTGATATGGATTCCGCCGAGCCAATGGATCGCCTCAACTTCTTCGACAACCTTGAGGAGGTGGCGAAGAACAAGGACGAGACTCGGGGCTGACACGGGACACCACGGATCAGAGCTCACAGACATAGCTTCTCGGCCAAGAGGCTGCAGCAGCGCAGCGGCAGAGAGTTCGCTGCACGCCCGAGGAGGCAGAGGCTGCGGAGGAGTCCTACCAAGCGGAGGCAGCGGAGATCCGCAGATCGCCAGAACTTCCTCCCGGCGCGCTGGCCGGGTCCCTCTCGAGGCACTCCGGATCCCGAATCGCAGCCGAGGCAGCAGCAAGAGGTGGCGCTGCCGGAGGGAGCAGAGGCGCCAGAAGAAATGAAGGCGCCGGAGGAGCGGAGGCGCCCGAGGGGAGAGGCCGCAGCGTTGACGCCGGGTCCGCGAATTCAGCCGGGAGGAGGAAGGACGCCGAGGTCGCCGAGGGCTCCGGCGGGTCCACGGCTTACGCGACGCACCTCTCCTCGCCGTCGGAGACCTTCTCCGCCCGGCAAGCCCTAAGCTGCTTCTCCATCAAGCGCCCGCAGGCTGCGGGGCGGAAGCGAGTACACAGGCCCCTGGCAACTACTCAGCCACGGCAGCGTAAGCTTCCTGGGAGTCAAGCTGCGCCGAGGGCGATCAGCATCAGCCAGCGGGAGCGACTCACGCGCAGCCACGCAAAGGCGCCTCAGAGGTCGGCGCCGAGCGGACAGGGGTCTTCGAGCGGAGCGGGGCTCCGCCCGCTTCTCGGTTCCGGCCACAGGCTGGGTCTCGAGCCCCAGCCCCGAGGACCGCCAAGCGCCCGAGAGGGCTCGCCTCCTCCTCGCTAGGGCACGACGTGACCTGTGGAGTATGATTTCTCCGCCTTGAGCGAAGACGACGAGGAGGAACAGGAGGTACCCGAGATCTTCATCTTCTTAAATTTCGCCTTTGATTATTGTTGAGGCTAATCTTGTTTTTGTGTTGATTTCAGACCTTGACCGAAAGCGGGCGGCGAAGAAAGCCAAGGTGCCCGTGGTCGGTCATGACGACTCCGCCCGCCGAGGCGACCGGGATGTGCCGGATCCAAGCTTGCTTGACCCGAGGCTGTCCCGAGGAGCAGCTCTCCAGCAAGCAGCCCCCCAACAGAAGTCCTGGTTCTGCAGACTTCGCCACGGGCGTGGTTTGAAGGTTTTGGTCTTGTGCTAGTATCTTGACGTGTTTGTCTTGACTTGTGCAGAGACGGAGCTGCAGCGGCAGGAGCATCCGGAGGCCGCCCTCGAGGGGCCGGCAGTCCCTCCATCCCCGCCAAGGTTGGACTTCCCGGCAAGGGAGAGCGTCCCGCCGAGGGCGGATACTCCGCCAAGGGCGAGTACCCCTCCAAGAGCAAGCAGCCCGGCGAGGGCGGCCACTCCGCCAAGGGATAGTTCTCCGGCAAGAGAGCCCGCCGCTGACGACGTCCGCCAAGGTAAGTTCTGCAACTTTGTCTTCTTGGCGTTGTCTCTTTTTGGATATTTGCTTGAACTTCTTTTGCTTTTTCTTCTTTTTCTAGATCCTCCTCCCCGAAAGCAGATGGAGACGGAAGTCGCTATTGAGGAGGAGGAGGACGGGCAGGGCGGCGGGCGGCGACGCCTCGTTGCCGGGGACACGGCGGAGCCGCCGGGCCACATGTGCTGAGACGCCCGGCCAGCAGACGTAGCGGCCGGGAGGGGGACGGCGATCGATCGCAGCCCGGAGGCGGCGGGAGCATCAAGCTGCACCGCCACCGACCCTTCCACGGAGAGGAGCCGTCCGGCTATTACTTGAAAGCCCCAACGGCGCTTTCATCCAAGTGCCGTGGGGTTCTCGTCAGGAGCCTCTCCGAGGGCGAGGCCTTGATGGGGAGGTCCCGCCTCAAGGGCTTGAGGATTGTCGAGGGACGGCGGGGCGACGGGCCCGAGGAGGAGAAGCTACTACCAGCCCTCGGCCCTTTACCGCCAGACAGCGGCTCGCCTGGAGGCCCTTGCCGCCAAGGCCGCCGAGGAGATGGAGAAGCTGCTGGCGGAGCCTGGGCCGCTAACCAGCTGCTCCTCCGCGAGGTGGCGGAGAAGCGTGAGCGACTCGGCTGGGAGTATGAAGAGTGGTTGCTGGAGAAGGCCGAGGCCAAGAGCAAGAACGGCTCGCCGGGTGGAGCTGTCCCACGAGAAGGAGAACTCATCCATGGAAGGTCAACCTTGACGCTCACGAGGAAGACCTTGCCGCCGGGAGCAGGCCTCAAGGGGAATCAAGGAGGCGAAGACGCCATGCTGCCGCGAAACCGCCAAGGAGGAGCTTGCCGCCAAAGTCGCAGCAGCTGGAGGAGTTGCTGAAGGCGCAGCGAGGAGAAGGTCGCCAGGCCATCACGGAGCGCGAGAAGGATGCCCACACCAACTCGTAACTCCAAGAGTGCTTTCCAAGAAGGGCGACGAATTGAAGGCCGCCAAGGACTCCATCGAGGGTCTTGAGCTACAAGTCTCTGCAGGCAAGGACTCGCTTGACGCTGCCCGGACCGGAAACCAAGTTGAAGGAAGAACTCCGCGAGGAGCGAACCTGGTGGTCAGCGCCAACAAAGCAGCCGAGGACTTCCGCAGATTGTCGAGATATGGACCGAGGACTTGGTATCTTCAAGGCCCGCCATCGACCAGAGTTGCCAAGCGCCGAAGCCGGAGCATCTCATCTACTCCCCGGATCCAAACCTTGCTCACACCGCCAAGCTCAGCCTCTTCTTCGTGGGGATCGCGCCAGCTCTTGCAAATCATGGAAGAAGATCCCTCGCCAGAGCTCGCCGAGGAGACGCGCGGCTGTGCGCTGGAACCATGGAGCGCTGGCCGACGAAGATCGATACCGCAACCCCGCATAAACCTCTCCAACGCTTCTTCGCAGCTTGCCGGCCGACGCGAACATGGAGGCTCAAGGAGCAGGTCGCCCACATCATTGCCAAAGTGAACAAGATCTCCAGGATGGAGGGCGCACCGCAGAGACTAGGCCTCCTTTATCTTTATCTCTTTTAGTTGCTGCATAGGGTGTTATGAACTCATCTGCTTATCGCGATAAGTTATTCCTTGTAAGATATTACCTTTATTTTGACCAGCAGATGCGTGTTATCTCCCTTGTTTTGATCCTCAACTTCGCATGCTTCAACTTTATGTTTAGGAGTTTTGCCGCAAGGAGCCCTTGCCGCTAATGCTGAGTGTCGAACTCAAGCAGCCCGCTGGCTAAGGTCTTACCGCAAGCAACTTTGCCGTGGCTTGTTGCACCGCACTCTAGCTTGCCGAGCGGACTCAAAACGAAACAAGGGCGCAACACTTTGTCGCAGCTCACTTAAATCGCTGAGCGTTCGAAAACAAGATAAGGGTGCGGCTATCCACGGTAGGTTCCTCCGAGCACAAGTTTTCCATACGAAGTGTGGTTGTTCAAGGAAGGCAACTTAAAATTTAAAATTTTGAGCTGCTCAAACTCGATAACTTAGCTTTCGGATCTATGCACTCTCCGCAAGCTTCTTTCTTGAACATCACTTGTTCATCCTCCATTTCCTTCCCCGCAAACTTGTGCACGAGGAACGTTTCTTTTGCTTAAGAGACAAGGAAAGAGAAGAAGGAAAAAAAAAGCATATGGCCTTCCGGCGTGCTATTGCTTGCCGGATATGTGTGTCGCACCAGAGATGCCAAATAACACATGCAAATGGCAAAGAAAAGCATGGAAAAGGCAACCAACAAGAAACACGTAAACTTTATTGCTGCACGGGTTCATACCGCTTTTGTACAAAGGGTTATATGCAACGGCGGCAAAGCTTTGTACAAAAGGTGGTTGCCGAGCGATCACGCAACCGCGCTTTATGGGTAAACTTATGAAGATGCTCTATGTTCCGTGAGTTGCTCACCGGTAAGCCTTCTTCGTCTCAAGGCGACAAATACGCCTCGGACTTGTCTCACCCGAGCAAGGGCCTTCCCACTTCAAGGCCAACTTGTTGGAATTCTTGGCGGACTGAACACGCCAAGAACAAGGTCGCTTTCCTCGAGACTCTCGGCTTTGACCTTGCGGTTATGATAGCGCGCAAGGCTTGCTGTTATCGAGCAGCTCAGACAAAGCAGCTCGAGACGCCCTTCCTCAAGGAGCAATGCGCCATCTTGCCGCATTGCTTTTGCTCGAGCTCATCATAAGCGAGCACTCGAGGAGATCCGTGATACGAAGTTCCGTGGGGAGAACTGCCGCTCCCATAGACTAGAGCAAAGGGTGTCTGTCCGTGGCTCGACGGTGTCGCTCGATTGACCAAAGAGCCGCCGCAGCTCCTCTATCCAATTTCTTCCGCACTGCGCAGCCTCGTCGAAAGTTCTTGTCTTGAGTCCGCGCAGCACTTCAGCATTGGCCCTTTCGCTTGACCGCTGCTCCTTGGGTGAGCAATGGGTTTAAACAGACCTTGGCGCCAAGGTCTTGGACGATCGCATGAAGGTGCGGCTTAGGAATTGTGTACCGTTGTCGGTGATAACCCCGTTAGGGATCCCAAACGCACACAATCGACCAAGAACTTGACCGCGATCAGGTTGTCACCTTTCTCACTGCTCCACTTCGCCACTTTGTGAACTTGTCGATTGCTACGCATAAGTACTCAAAGCCCCGACAAAGACGGGAAGGGGCCGAGGATATCGAGCCCCTGCATCGAAAAGGGCCGTGATAAAGGGATTGTTTGGAGAGCTTGAGCTGGCCGATGGATCTGCTTTTGCATGGAACCGCACGCTTCACACTTGGTTACTAGTGCGCTTGCATCTTGAGGGCTTTGCCAAAGAACCCTTGCCGAAAGCTTTCCGCAAGTGCCCTTTGCGCCAATGTGGTGGCCGCAGATGCCTCCGTATCTTCGCCAATAGCTTCGCCCATCTTCCCCGAGATGCACTTCACCGACACCATTGAGCCTTCTTCAGACAGCTCGTTGTCCATGAACTGTACATACTTGACTGTCTGTTACCCTTTCTATTTCTTCCGGTCGCCGGAAGTTCTCCAGCTTTGCAAGAAACGGACGATTTGTCAGGCCCATGCCGGAGCTCGGGGCTCAACGGCAAGGACTAAAGGCATGAGGGCCGCCATGGAACCTCAGCTCCTACAGCAAGGATCTCTCGGCTCGGCCGCTGAAGGTCCCTCGCAAGCTTGCCGGGCAGGCTTGTCGGGAACACTTGTTTAACCGCACAGATCCGAGGATCTGCAGGAGCAAACTGTCCTCATTGCTCGCCGCTGATCTTGGGGACTTTGGCGGCGGCCTCAGGAGATCCGCCGCAAGTAGTCGCCGGAGACCAACTTTCTTTCTTGGACTGCCCAATTGATGGTGTGACGGAGGGTTGAGTCAGCTTGAGCAAGAAGGTCCTCGGTTCCACAGTAACTTCATCAAGCACACTTTGAAAGGCCATCTGCGATTTCATTCGAGCTCTCTCGACATGCTCCATCTGCAAACCTTCAAAGTGCTCCTCAAGTTTCCTCACTTCATCTACATAAGCTTCCATCAAAGGGCTCGATAGCTCTTGTTAACTTGCCGACCACCAACCGAGAATCTCCTCGACAATCAACTTCCCGATCCCAAGTTCGCCGCAATCCCGAGGCCGGGCGAGCAAACCTTCATATTCAGCAAGTTGTTGTTTGTCGCTTGTTCTCTTGGGAAGTGCATCTGATGACATACTTGAGGTGCTCTCCGTGGGCGATGAGTACCACGCCGCACCGGCGCCTTGCAGCGAGAAGGCACCATCAAAGTACATTACCCATTCACTTGTCGCCTCGCACGGGTGTACTTGTCTCTTGGACTTCTTCATCGTGTTGGGGTCCATTCGCTATGAATTCTGCCAAAGCCCGGCTCAGATGGTTGAAGTACTTTCAAACTTGAGTCCAAAGCTCGACAGCTCCAAAGGCTCCACTCAACGATCCCGCCTGTTGCTTCGGTTGTGCAATATCCTCTTCACGGGAAGCGAGTGACCATCGTATCTCGTGTGCTCGGAAGTAATGGCGCAGCTTTCTCGAGGCCATGAGGAGGCCGAAAGAAGCTTTTGCACACCGAGTATCTTGATCTAGCCCCGGAGAAGGGAGCTTACAAAATACACCGGGCGCTGCACCATCTTTTTTCCGCACCTCATCCTGCTCCTCACAGAGTTGTCCTTGTCGGGCCAGAGCTTGTCTGAGCAGCCCCTCGCTTGTCGCTGGACTCGCTTGCGGTGGTGCAGCCTCCTCGTCGGACTCTCTCTCGCTACTAGCGCAGCACTAACCACTTGGTTGGTCGCCGCTAGGTACAAAGAGCAATTTCTCCCGTGGTCTAGGTGCGACAAGTATTGGGGTGGAGGATAGGTACTGCTTCAAATTTTGCGCTACAGCCTCCGCTTCCGAGTCCATTTCATGGGGCCTGCCTTCTTCAAGATTTTGAAGAAAGGTAGGGCGCGCTCGCAGACTTTGAAATGAACCTACCGAGGGCAGCCACACAACCCGCGAGCCTTCTCGACATCCTTGACTCGCCTGGGCCTCGATCTGCTCAATGGCTTTAATCTTGTCGGGTTGGCTTCAATCCTCTTCAGGATATTAAAGAACCCGAGAAGCTTGCCGGAGGGAACTCCAAAGACGACTTCTCGTGGTTCAATTTTAGTCAGATTCATGCGCAGGTTCTCAAATGTCTCTTCCAAATCTGAATCAGCAGATCTCTGTTTTGCTTTTCACCACGATATCATCCATGTAAGCCTCTACATTCCTGTGGATCTGTGGCTCAAAAGCAGTATACACTACCCTTGCAAATGTTGATCCTGCATTCTTCAGTCCAAACGGCATGCGATGAAGCAATAGGTGCCACATGGAGTGATAAACGCAGTTTTCTTCATCCTCTTTGGCCATAAAGATCCGGTGATAGCCCCGAGTATGCATCAAGAAAGCGAGTAGCTCACATCCGCAAAGGAGTCAACAATTTGTCGATGCGCCGCAAGGGAATGGATCCTTGGGACATGCTTTATTTACATCGGTGAAGTCTATACACAGCCTCCATTTCCGCTGGCCTTGCGCACGATTTAATCGGGTTTGCTAACCACGCCGGATGGATCACACCTCTAACTAGGCCTGCTGCCTCTAGCTTCTTGATTTCTTCGCCGATGAATTCTTGGCGCCCACGGCTTGCTTCTCACTTTTGCTTGACGGGCCGCGATGAGGGCAAACGGCAAGCTTGTGCTCAATTACCTTCCTGAACACCGGGATGTCGATGGTTGCCATGCAAACACATCGACATTCGCCCGCAGAAAGCAACGAAGCCGCTTCCTATTTGTCGTTGCGTGGCAATCGATGGTGAAGGTACCACCAGCGCCGCCCTCCTGGCGGACACCTTCTTGGTTGCCGGCGAGCAGCCATTCCTTTTTACACTTGCCACTGGAGCTCGACGGGCGCCCCGGACGCGATAGCGCCGAGGCGTGTCTTCACGATGTAATCTTTCTAGTCTCCCCGCGCAGCTCCTCTCACCGTGGCCTTGCGTGAGTGATGTAATCTTGAGCTCGACGGCCTTCCCGCAAGCTCCTCTTGCCGGGTCTCGATCTTCTATCTCAGATACTTTGTTCTTGAATGGCTTGATATGGAGCAGAATGGTCTCCGCAAGCACATGGTAAATCCTGCCGCTGGAGCTGCGATCGCCTGCGCACAAGTTGGGGTACCGAGGTACCCCTACCTTAGTACACCGACAGAGCCCCGGCTCGGGCTACACACGGTGCCGAAGCGCTGTTGGGCCAGCCCAAGTCGCTGCACGGCACACGAGGCCCACGGCGCGTCCGAATCCACTTCCGCCTTCGCCGCCTCCCCGCAACAAAGACGCTGCGATTGGCGGGCGTCAGGATGGGACGTGCCCACGTTTTAATGAGAAGAACGGAACGCCCCACTTCCCCATAAAACAGAGGAAGCAGCGCGTTCCTCCTTCGCTTTCATTGTTTCTTCTTCCTCCTCCGTAAATCCTCTTGCGCTCGCCTCCGCATCTCCTCCGCCGCCTCTTGCGTCAAGGGCGCCGCGACTTTTCGCCTTCCTTCCCTCGCCGCCTCCGCCATGGCCTCAAGACCGGAAGGGAAGGGAAGGCGGAGAAGACCAAGAAGGAGAACTGAAAGCAGCGGCAAAGCTCGCCAGATGCGGAAGCAGAACGCCGCCTTTCCCGCCGCTGCTCGGCGCAGGTGAACTCGGGGCAAATATTTCCTGTTCGGGCCAAGAAGACCACGGCGCATCCTCGACCAGAGCTCATCCGCGCCACCATGGACAACTATCCTGGCGGGTACTATTTCTTCGCAGCTTTCTTCCATCGCGTCTTTGTCCTCCTTTTTCTCAATTCTTCGCGACATCATGAACACATACGGCTTCCACCTTCTTGATTTCACCCCCAACGCCATCCTCATAATGGCGTTTTCGCATATGTGCGAAAAACTTCATAGGAATACACCCAAACGTAGCTTTGTTCGTGCACTTTTCACCCCTAGAGCAGAGCCCGCCCCCTTTCCGGAGGAATTTCTTGGGTTTTTCGTCTCAACTTGAAGGAGTCGATTGCCGGGAGCTCCGCTGCAAGTGGGAGGAGGGCGGCCGATCGGTGCTGGGTTGTTGAAGACGAGCCGCAGCCCTTCATCACGCTGCACGACGCCTATCGCGGCGCGCGGCAGAGACCGGAGCGAGCTGACTCGACGACATCAGCTTGACGCTGCCTCGTCCGGATTCTTCGCTTCGAGCAGCAAATCTAACTGCTGCAGAGGTAGGCGCAGACTTCCTCCGCCACCATTGCCCTCTCCAAGACAGGAAAAGGCCGCCCGGGAGTACGGGCGCGCTGGGATATAATGAGGCTGCGCCCGGCTGAACTTCAACTTCACGACGCCGAGCTGAGGGGATGGTCCGGAACTCTTCTGGCACGACCCGCCCATCCAGAGTGGTTCAGACCTTCCCGGGAGTGGTGCCCTCTCGCAACAAAGACAGCTCGATCGCCTCGCCATGATGCCCAAGGCGACTCGCACGGCGTGGAGCGTACATGGATTCCGCCCGAGCCAATGGACGTCCTCAACTTCTTTGACAACCTTGAGGAGGTGGCGAAGAATAAGGACGAGACCCGGGGGCTGACACGGGACACCACGGACCAGGAGCTCGCGTACATAGCTTCTCGGGCCGAAGAGGCCGCTGCAGCCGCAGCGGCAGGAGAGTTCGGCTGTACGCCCGAGGAGGCAGAGGCTGCGGAGGAGTCCTACCAAGCGGAGGCGGCGGAGATCTGCAGACTGCTGCAACTTCCTCCCGGCCGCTGGGTCCTCTTCGAGGCACTCCGGGATCTCGGAATCGCGCCGAGGCCGCGGCAAGAGGTGGTGCTGTCGGAGGGAGCAGAGGCGCCAGAGGAAAAGGGGTCGCAGCGCAGGGCGCTGGGTCTGGCGAGCCAGCCGGCGAGGAGGAGGAAGAGGATGCCGCGGCCGCCGAGGATGCCGGCGGGTCCACGGACCTTACGCCGACGACCTCTCCTCGCCGCCGGAGACCTCCGCCGGGCGAGCCCTGCTGCTTTCCATCAAGCGCCTCAAGGCGGCGACGGAAGCGAGTACTCAGGCCCCGACAACTACCACTCACGGGCAACGCAAGCTTCCTGGGAGTCAAGTTGCGCCGAGGGCGACTGTGCACCAGCCAAGGGCGGGAGCAACTTCAAGCAGTTACGGCAAAGGCGCCCAGGTCGGGCGCCGAGCGGACAGGGTCTTCGAGCGGAGCGGGCGGCTCCGCCTCGCTTCTCGGTCCCGGCACAGGGGCTGGGTCTCGCAGCCCCCAGCCCCGAGGACCGCCAAGCGCCCGAGGGTCTTCGCCCGCCTCCTCGCGACGTGACCTGTGTGGAGTATGATTTCTCCGCCTTGAGCGAAGACGACGAGGAGGAACAGGAGGCACCGAGATCTTCATCTTCTTAAATTTCGCCTTGATTATTGTCGAGGCTAATCTTGTTTTTGTGTTGATTTCAGGACCTTGACCGAGCGGGCGGCGAAGAAAGCCAAGGTGCCCGTGGTCGGTCGCGGACGACTCGCCCGCCGAGGCGATCGATGTGCCGATCCAAGCTTGCCGGACCCGAAGGCTGTCCCGAGGAGCAGTTTCAGCAGCAGCCCCCAACAGAAGTCCTGGTTCTCGCACTTTCGCGGGCGTGTTTGAAGGTTTTGGTCTTGTGCTAGTATCTTGACGTGTTTGTCTTGACTTGTGCAGAGACGGAGCCGCAGCGGCAGGAGCATCCGGAGGCCGCCCTCGAGGAGCCGGCAGTCCCGCCATCCCCGCCAAGGTTGGACTCCCCGGCAAGAGAGAGCGTCCCGCCAGGGGCGGATACTCCGCCAAGGGCGAGTACCCCGACAAGAGCGAGCAGCCCGGCGAGGGCGGCCACTCCGCCAAGGGATAGTTCCCCGGCAAGAGAGCCCGCCGCTGACGACGTCCGCCAAGGTAAGTTCTGCGACTTTGTCTTCCCAGCAAGAGGAGCTTGCCGGGAAGGCCGTCCCAGGCTCAAGATTACATCACTCACGCAAGGCCCTGGTGACAGGAGCTCGCCGGGGAGACTAGAAGATTACATCGAGAAGACACGCCGGGCGCTATACGCCCCCGGCGAGGGCCCGGGAGCGACAAGTGAATGGGTAATGTACTTTGATGGTGCCTTCGCGCTGCAAGGCGCCGGTGCCAAGTGGTACTCATCGCGCCCACCGGAGAGCACCTCAAGTATGTCATCCAGATGCACTTCCCAAGAGAGCAAGCGACAAACAACACCGCTGAATATGAAGGTTTGCTCGCCGCCTCGTGGATTGCGGCCTAACTTGGGATCGTGAAGTTGATTGTGCGAGGAGATTCTCGGTTGGTGGTCCGCAAGTTAACAAGAGCTATCGAGCCCTTTGATGGAAGCTTATGTAGATGAAGTGAGGAAACTTGAGGAGCACTTTGAAGGTTTGCGATGGAGCATGTCCCGAGAGCTCGTAATGAAATCGCAGATGGCCTTTCAAAGTGTGCTTCATGAAGTTACTCAGGGAACCAGGACCTTCTTGCTCAAGCTGACTCAACCTCCGCCACACCATCAATTGGGCGGTCCAAGAAAAGAAAGTTGGTATCCGCGACTACTTGCCGGGCGGATCTCCCTAAGGCCGCCGCCAAAGTCCCCAAGATCAACGGCCGTAACGCCGAGGAACAGTTTGCTTCTCGCAGATCCTCTGATTCAGGCGGTTGAAGCAAGTGTTCCCGCAAGCCTTGCCCCGCAAGCTTGCCGGGGACCTTCACGGGCAGAGCCAGAGATCCTGCCGTAGGAGCCGAGGTTCCCGCAGCGGCCCTCATGCCTTTTAGTCCTTGCCGCTGAGCCCCGAGCCCGCATGGGCACAAAGAAATCGTCTGCTTTTGCAACCGGAGAACTTCCGACGCACCCGTAAGAAATAGAAAGGGTAACCAGACAAATAAGTATGTACCAGTTAAGTGGACAACGAGCTGCATGTAAGAAGGCTCAATGGTGTCGATCAAGTGCATCTCCGTGGAAGATGGACGTAAGGTTGCTGGCAGAGATACATGGAGGCATCTGCGCCACCACATTGGCGTTAAGGGCACTTGCCGAAAGCTTTCCGGCAAGGGTTCTTTGGCAAGAAGCCTCCAAGATGCAATCGCACTAGTAACCAAGTGTGAAGCGTGCTGCCCATGCAAAGCGATCCATCACCACTCAAGCTCTCCAAACAATCCCTTTATCCCGCCCCTTTTCGTCCGGGGCTCGATATCTCGCCCCTTCCCCGTTGTCGGGGCTTTGAGTACTTGTAACGTAGAATCGATAAGTTCACAAAGTGGCCGAAGTGGAGCCAGTGAGAAAGGTGACAACAGACAACGGGTCAAGTTCTTTCAGTCGATTGTGTGCCGCTTCGATCCCTAACGTGGTTATCACCGACAACGGTACACATTCACTAGCCGCACCTTCATGCAAGACGCCCAAGACCTTGGCGCCAAGGTCTGTTACTTCGCTGCTCACCCAAGGAGCAACGGTCAAGCGTAAAGGGCCACGCTGAAGTGCTGCGCGAACTCAAGACAAGAACTTTCGACAGTCGCGAAAAGCGGAAGAAATTGATAGAGGAGCGCCGCGCTCTTGGTCAATCGTAACGACACCAAATCGAGCCACCGGACGACACCCTTTGCTCTAGTCTATGGAGCGTAGCGCTTCTCCCCACGGAACTCAGATACGGATCTCCTCGAGTGCTCGCTATGATGAGCTTGAGCAAGAGCAATTGCGGCAAGATGACGATTGCTCCTTGAGGAAGGACGCCTCGGTGCTGTCAGACGAGCTGCTCGATACCAGCAAGCCTTGCGCCGCTATCATAGCCGCAAGGTCAAAGCCAGAGTCTCGAGGAAGGCGACCTTGTTCTTCGGCGTGTTCAGTCCGCCAAGAATTCCAACAAGTTGACGCTAAAGTGGAAGGCCCTTATCGGGTGAGACAAGTCACGAGGCCCGGCGCCGTCTCCTTTGAGACCGAAGAAGGCTTACCAGGAGCAACTCTCGAACATAGAGCATCTTCGCAAGTTTTACCCATAAGGCGCGTTGCCGGATCCGCTCCCAAGCAACCACCTTTTGTACAAAGCTTTGCCGCCGCAGCATATAACCCTTTGTACAAAGCCGGGCGCACTTTCGCAGCAATAAAGTTTCGTGTTTTTGCGCTGGTTGCCTTTTCCATGCTTTTCTTTGCCATTTGCATGTGTTATTTGGCATCTCCGTGCGACACACATATCCGCAAGCAATAGCACGCCGAAGGCCATATGCTTTTTTTCCTTCTTCTCTTCCTTGTCTCTTAAGCAAAAGAAGCGCCTCGTGCACAAGTTTGCTGGGGAAAGGAAATGGAGGATGAACCAAGTGCTGTTCAAGAAAGAGAAGCTTGCCGGAGAGTGCATAGATCACTTAAAGCTAAGTTATCGGATTTGAGCAGCTCAAAATTTTAAATTTTAAGTTGCCTTCCTTGAACAACCACACTTCGTATGGAAAACTTGTGCTCGGAGGAACCTACCCGTGGATAGCCGCACCCTTGTCTTGTTTACGAGCACGCTCAACGATTTAAGTGAGCTGCGACAAAGTGTTGCGCCCTTGTTTCGTTTTTGAGTCCGCTCAGCAAGCTAGGTGCGGTGCAACAAGCCACGGCAAGGTTGCTTGCCGGTAAGACCTTGGCCAGCAGGCTGCTTCGAGTTCAGCACTCAGCGCTCGCGGCAAGGGCTTCTTGCCGGCAAATCTCCTAGAAGCATAAGGTTGAAGCATGCGAAGTTGAGGGTCAAAACAAGGGAAATAGCACTGCATCTGCAGATCAAAATAAAGGTAATATCTTACAAGAAATAACTTGTCGCGATGACTAACGAGTTTATAACAACCTATGCAGCGACAAAAAGAGATAAAGATAAAAGAGGCCTAGTCTACACGGTCGCCCTCCATTCTGGAGATCTTGTTCACTTTAGCAATGATGTGGGCGACCTGCTCCTTCAGAGCTCCATGTTCGCTCGGCCGCAAGCTGCGTGAAACGTTGGTGAGGTTTATGCCGGATTATGTATACAATCTTCGCTTAACACGCTCCATGGTTCCCGCGCACAGCCGACGAGTCTCCTCGGCAAGTTGCGCGGGGATCTTCTCCCGCAGATTTGCAAGGGCCGGCGCGATCCCCCTGAAGAAGAGGCTGAGCTTGGCGCTGTGAGCGAGGTTTGGATCCGGGGAGTAGATGAGATGCTCCAGCTTTAGCGCCAGCAGCTCCTGGTCAATGGCGGACGCAGAAGATACCAAGTCCTCGGTCCATATCTCGACGATACGACGGAAATCCTCGGCTGCTTTGTTGGCGCCGACCACCAAGGTTCGCTCCTCGCGGAGCTCCTCCTTCAACTTGGTCTCCCGGTCCCGGGCAGCGTCAAGCGAGTCCCTCAGCGCGGAGATTTTCAGCTCAAGATCCTTGACGGAGTCCTTGGCGGCCTTCAACTCGTCGCCCTTCTCGGAAAGACGCTACCGAGTTCGAGCTGGTGGGGCGCATTCTCGCCTCCGTGATGAGCGCGGCAATCTTCTCCACGTTCGCCTTCAGCAGCTCCTCCAACTGCGTGACCTTGGCGGCAAGCTCTTCCTTGGCGGTCTCCGCAGCAGCCGCGGCGGCTTTCGCCTCCTTCAATTCCCCGCCAAGGGCCTGCTCCCGAGTGGCAAGGTCTTCCTCGTGGGCGTCGAGGTTGACCTTCCGCTGGATGAGTTCTCCTTCGCCGACAGCTCCACCCCGCGAGCCGTTCTTGCTCTTCGCCTCGCCTTCTCCAAAGAACCACTCTTCATACTCCCCGCGAAGTCGCCACGCTTCTCCGCCACCTCGCGGAGGGCAGCTCGGTTAGCGGCGCTGAGCTCCGCCGCTTCTCCATCTCCTCGGCGGCCTTGGCGGCAAGGGCCTCCCGGAAGCGAAGCCGCCGTCGCCCGGTAAAGGGCCAGAGCTGGTGAAGTAGCTTCTCCTCCTGCCCGTCGCTTCCGGGCCCCCTCGACAATCTTCAAGCCATGGAGGCGAGGATCTCCCCATCAAGGCCTCGCCCTCGCTGGAGCTTCGGGACGAGGAACCCCACGGCACTGGATGAAGACGCTGCTGGGGGCTTCAAGTAGTAGCCGGACCGCTTTTCTCCGCGGAGGGGTCGGTGACCGGCGCAAGACTTGACGCCCCGCAGCCTCCGCCAGTGGGCGGTCGCTGTCCCCTCTCGGCCGCTGGCTCGCAGCCGGAGCGGTCTCGCACATGTGGCTCGGCGGCTCCCGCCCGCGTCCTCGACGACAGGGCGCTGCCGCCACCTCTGCACGCCCTCCTCCTCCTCAATGACGCACTTCCGCTCCATCCGCCAGGGGGAGGAGGATCTAGAAGAAGAAGAAAAGCAAAAGGAGTTCAAGCAAATATCCAAAAGAGACAACGCCAAGAAGACAAAGTTGCAGAACTTACCTTGGCGGACGCCGTCCGTGGCGGGCTCTCTTGCCGGGAACTCTCCTTGGCGGAGTGGCCGCCTCACCGGCTGCTCGCTTGTCGGGTACTCGCCCTTGGCGGAGTATCCGCCGGCGGACGCTTCTCTTGCCGGGAGTCCAACCTTGGCGGGATGGCGGACTGCCGGCCTCGAGGGCGGCCTCCGGATGCTCCTGCCGCTGCGGCTCGCCTCTCGCACAAGTCAAGACAAACACGCCAAGATACTAGCACAAGACCAAAACCTTCAAACACGCCCGAAGCGAAAGTGCAGTAACCTGACTTCTGGCTGGGGCTGCGCTGGGCTGCTCCTCGACAGCGCTGGTCCGCAAGCTTGATCCGCACATCCCGGTCGCCTCGGGCGAAGTCGTCCGCGACTTGACCACGGCACCTTGGCTTTCTTCGCCGCCCGCCACCAAGGTCCTGAAATCAACACAAAAACAAGATTAGCCTCGACAATAATCAAGGCGAATTTTAAGAAGATGAAGATCTCGGTACTTACTTTTGTTCCTCCTCGTCGTTTTCGCCAAGGCGGAGAAATCATACTCCACCGGGGTCACGCCGGGCGCGAGGAGCAGGAGGCGAAGACCTCTCGGCGCTTGGCGGTCCTCGGGCTGGGGGCTGCGAAGACCCAGCCTCGTGGCAGCCGGACCCGAGAAGCGGCGGAGCCGCCGCCTCCGCCCGAGAAGACCCTGTCCGCTGGCGCCGACCTGCGGGCGCTTTTGCTGTGGCCTGCGCGAAGTCGCCACGCCAAGGCTGGTGCACCGGCCGCCTCGGCGCAGCTTGACTCCCGGGAAGCTTATGCGCCCGGCGAGCTGGTAGTTGCCGGGGCTCGAGTACTGCCTGCGCCGCCTTGGAGGCGCCTGGGAGAATGCTTGGGGCTCGCCCGGGCGGGAGGTCTCCGACGACGAGGAGAGGTCGTCCGTAAAGGTCCGTGGACCCGCCGGCATCCTCGGCGCCGCTGCATCCTCTTCCTCCTCGCCGGCCGGTTTCGCTGCACTCCAGCGCCCTGCGCCGCGACCCCTTCTTCTGGCGCCTCTGCTCCTCCGACAGACCACCTCTTGCCGCTGCCTCGCCGCGATTCCGGGATCCTGAGTGCCTCGAGAGGGACTCAAGAAGGCCGAGGAAGTTGCAGCAGTCTGCAGATCTCCGCCGCCTCCGCTTGGTAGGACTCCTCCGCAGCCTCTGCCTCCTCGGGCGTACAGCCGAACTCTCCTGCCGCTGCGGCTGCAGCGGCCTCTTCGGCCCGAGAAGCTATGTACGCGAGCTCCTGGTCCGTGGTGTCCCGTGTCAGCCCCCGGGTCTCGTCCTTATTCTTCGCCACCTCCTCAAGGTTGTCGAAGAAGTTGAGGACGTCCATTGGCTCGGGCGGAATCCATGTACGCTCCACGCCGTGCGAGTCGCACGCGGGCATCATGGCGAGGAGGCGATCCCGAGCTGTGCTGTTGCAGAGGGGCACCACTCCCCGGGAAGGTCTGAACCACTCTGGATGGGCCGGTCGATTTGAAGAGTTCCTGACCATCCCCTCGCCTCCAGCGTCGTGAAGTTGAAGTTCAGCCCGGGCGCAGCCTCATTATATCCCCGCGCCGCCGCATTCCCAGTGCCGCCTTTTCCCTGCCTTGGAGAGGGCACGCGGCGGCGGAGGAAGTCTGCGCCTACCTCGTGAACGGTTAGATTTGCTGCTCAAGACGAAGAATCCGGACGAGGGAAGCAAGCTTGATATCGTCCGAGTCCAGCTCGCTCAGCCTCGCCACAGACGATGGGCGCTGTGCGGCGCGGTGAAGGGCTGCGGCTCGCCTTCAACAACCCAGCACTGGGCCGGCACGCCATTCCTCCCACTTGCCGCGAGCTCCCCCGCAAGTACGACTCCTTCAAGTTCGCATTTAAAACCCAAGAAATTCCTCCGGAAGGGGGGGGCCGGCTCTGCTCTAGGGGTGAAGAAGTGCCCGAACAAAGCTACGCTTGGGTGTATTCCTATGAAGTTTTCGCACATATGCGAAACCGCCATTGTGAGGATGGCGCTGGGGTGAAGTCAAGAAGGTGGAAGCCGATGTGTTCATGATGTCGCAGAAGAATTCGTAAAAAGGAGGACAAAGACCGACCGAAGAAAGCTGCAAGAAATAGTACCCGCCAGATAGTTGTCCATGGTGGCACCGGATGAGCTCGTCCGAGGATGCGCTGTGGTCTTCTTGGCCCGTAACAGGAAATATTTGCCCCAGAGTTCCTGCACGCCCGAGCCGCCAAGGAAGACGACGCTTCGCTTCCGCAGATCTGGGCGAAGCTTTGCCGCCGCTCGATTTCTCCTTCTGGTCTTCTCCGCTTTCCCTTCCCTTCCCGGTCTTCGGGGCCATGGCAGAGGCGGCGAGGGAAGGAAGACGAAGAGTCCGGCGGCGCCGCAGACGCAAGAGACGGCGGAGGAGATGCGGAGGCAGAGCGCAAAGAGGATTTCTGGAGGAGGAAGAAGAAACAATGAAAGCGAAGGAGGGGAACCGCGCCTGCTTCCTCTGTTTTTATGGGGAAGTGGGGGGCGTTCCATTCTTCTCATTAAAGAACGTGGGCACGTCCCATCCCACGACGCCGCAATCGACGCGTGCTGTTGCACGGGGAGGCGGCAGAGGCGGAAGTGGATTCGACGCGCAGTGGGCCTCGTGTGCCTGCAGACGACTTGGGCCCGGCCCAACAGCGCTCACCGTGTGGCCCAGGGGGGCTCTGTCGGTGTACTAAGGTAGGTACCTCGGTACCCCAACTTGTGCACGGCATCGCATCTCCAGCGGCAGGATTTACCATGTGCTTGCGGAGACCATTCTGCTCCATATCAAGCCATTCAAGAACAAAGTATCTGAGATAGAAGATCGAGACCCGGCAGAAGGAGCTTGCGGGAAGGCCGCCCCAGCTCAAGATTACATCACTCACGCAAGGCCACGGTGAGAGGAGCTCGCGGGGAGACTAGAAAGATTACATCGTAGAAGACACGCCTCGGCGCTATCACGCGTCGGCGAGGGCCCGGGGGCGACAAGTTACAAAGCCCGACAAGCTCCGGGTCCGGCAAGATCAAGACCCGGCAAGGTACTTGCCGGAGAGCTTCTGTTGGTGCCCGCACTCCAGCTCATCTGCCCACACGCCGCCTTGAGCCCTCTCCGAGACGCGTGGCGGATGGTCTGAGCAGCATGGGGTGCGGTGGCACTCCACGGTGGTGGATTCATCGCCGTGGCAGCCAGGCGACGCCAGGCGGGAGCTTTTGGGTCGACGGCGGCAGGCATTAAATGCCTTTGTCCCCCTTTGTCAAAGTAGGTAGAAACCACTGTTCAGCAATCGTTGTAGCTCCCACCGCTCCCCGCACTGCTCCAACTACCACCTCTTTTACATTTTTACCCTTTCTCCCACGTTGACACCTGTTGGTGACCCCTTGGCACTATAAAAGGAGGCCCATGCACAACGTAGAGGGGGTTGGGTTGTCGGGACGGGACGGAGGAGACCCGCCCGCCGCGAGCACCTATGGGGCCGGGGCCCCTTCGTGAGTGCGGATGCGAGGCGGAGGAGGCACAGAGAGCAGATCGAGGCGATGCACGCGGGCGGATTTTACCCACCCGGCCGCGATGGACGCCAGAAACCCTACTGCTGCTTTGTGTTTGTATTTGATCTTGCTCAAGAATGCGAAGCGATGGTGGTGTGGTGTTGAGTGAATCCCACCAAATTAACCAACCCAGCGCGCGAGAGTTGCCAAGGATCCGAATCAACCAACCCCCCCCACGCTGTGCATGGGCCTCCTTTTATAGTGCAAAGGGGTCACCAACAGGTGTCAACGAGGAGAAAGGGGTAAAATGTAAAAGAGGTGGTAGTTGGAACAAAGGCGGAACAAAGGCAGCCACAAAGGCTTGAACAAAGGGTTTCTACCTACTTTGACAAAGGGGGACAAAGGCATTTAATGCCCGCCGCCGCCGACCCCAAAAGCTCCCGCCTCGGCGTCTCCGTCGCCACGGCGATGAATCCACCACCGTGGAGTGCCACCGCACCCCCATGTTGCTCAGCCATCCGCCACGCTCTCGAGAGGGCTCAAGGCGACGTGGGCAGATGAGCTGGAGGCGGCACACAGCAGAGCTCTCCGGCAAGTACCTTGCCGGGTCTTGATCTTGCCGACCCGGGAGCTTGTCGGCTTGTAACTTGTCGCCCCGGTCCTCGCCGGACGCTGTGATAGCGCCGAGGCGTGTCTTCACGATGTAATCTTCTAGTCTCCCCAAGCAGCTCCTCTCACGTGGCCTTGCGTGAGTGATGTAATCTTGAGCCTCGATTGCCTTCCGGCAAGCTCCTCTTGCCGGGTCTTAATCTTCTGCCTTGTACTCTTTGTTCTTGAATGGCTTGATATGGAGCAGAATGGTCTCCGCAAGCATGTGGTAGATCCAAATGGAGTTGCAATCGCCTGCACAAGTTGGGGTACTGAGGTACCCCTACCTTAGTACACCGACAGAGGGTGACTGGGCTGGGCCTTGCACTATGGTCTTATGGCCCAGTCCACAGTGGGGGCCTTTTAGTTTCCTATTATCTTTTCTGTTTTAAACTTTCACCGTTGTTTTCTATTTCTAGCTATAGCTTGCTATTTATTTGAGTGAGCAAACGATTTTTGTTATAGACAAAACTTGGCACATAAATACAGTTTGATAGCATAGGGCCACTGTAGGACCTTGAGAAGAGGTGTCTAGAGGGGGGTGATTAGACACTAAGTACCAAAGTTGCAGTTTTTAAGTTTCCTTAAGTTCAAGTGGAGATTAGGCACAAGTTTAACATTCACAATACATACCAAGCAAGCATGCAAAGAGTTTATGAGCAGCGGAAAGTAAATCATGCAACTTGCAAGAAAGTAAAGGGAAGGGTTTGGAGGATTCAAACGCAATTGGAGACACGGATGTTTTTGGCATGGTTCCGATAGGTGGTGCTATCGTACATCCATGTTGATGGAGACTTCAACCCACGAAGGGTAACAGTTCTTGCTGAGTCCACGGAGGGCTCCACCCACGAAGGGTCCACGAAGAAGCAACCTTGTCTATCCCACCATGGCCGTCGCCCACGAAGGATTTGCATCACTAGCGGTAGATCTTCACGAAGTAGGCGATCTCCTTGCCCTTACAAACTCCTTGGTTCAACTCCACAATCTTGCCGGAGGCTCCCAAGTGACACCTAGCCAATCTAGGAGACACCACTCTCCAAGAAGTAACAAATGGTGCGTTGATGATGAACTCCTTGCTCTTGTGCTTCAAATGATAGTCTCCCCAACACTCAACTCTCTCTCATAGGTTTTGGATCTGGTGGAAAGAAGATTTGAGTGGAAAGCAACTTGGGGAAGGCTAGAGATCAAGATTCATATGGTAGGAATGGAATATCTTGGCCTCAACACATGAGTAGGTAGTTCTCTCTCAGAAAATGTATGCTGGAAGTGTAGGTTCAATCTGATGGCTCTCTCCACGAATGAAGAGGAGGTGGAGGGGTATATATAGCCTCCACACAAAATCTAACCGTTACACACAATCTACCAAACTCGGTGGGACCGATTCAACAAACTCGGTTAGACCGATTTAGCAAATAATGTGACCGTTAGTGTTTTCCGTGGGACCGAAATGCAACTCGGTGAGACCGATATGGTTAGGGTTAGGGCATAACGTAATCTCGGTAAGACCGATTACAGAAACTCAGTGAGACCGATTTTTGTAATAAGCTTTCCAGAGAGTTGGTCAGGCAAACTCGGTTTGACCGATTACACAAACTCGGTGGGACCGATTTTGGTAATCAGTCAACCAGGAAGTTTGCATTGTAATCTCGGTAGTACCGATTGCTCAAACTCGGTGAGACCGATTTTGGTAATGGACATACACAGAGAGATTACAATCCCATCTCGGTGAGACCGAGATCCCTATCGGTAAGACCGATTTTACTAGGGTTTGTGGTAGTGGCTAAGACATTTGAAATCGGTGGCGCCGGATAGGAAGAATTGGTGTGACCGATTTTGGCTTTAATTTTAGGTCATTTGTGGATGTGGGTAAGTAGCTGAGGGTTTTGGAGCATATCACTAAGCACGTGAAGCAAGAGGCTCATTAAGCAACACCTCATCCCTCCTTGATAGTATTGGCTTTTCCTATAGACTCAATGTGATCTTGGACCACTAAAATATAAAATGAAGAGTCTTGAGCTTGAAGCTTGAGCCAATCCTTTGTCCTTAGCATCTAGAAGGAGTTCCCACACCCTTTAGTCCATGCCACTCCATTGTTGAACTTATCTGAAACATACTAGATAAAAGTGTTAGTCCAACAAGAGATATGTTGACATTAATTACCAAAACCACCTAGGGAGCACTTGTGCTTTCAATATCCCCCTTGTTGGTAATTGATGACAGCATACATCAAAGCTTTAGATAAAGATATAAAGAATAGCAAGTAAAGCTTTGGAAAGACACGTAACGAACATAGGCTCCCCCTACATGTATGCAATCATGTGAGTATGGAATAGAGAAGCATGTGACAGCATAACCATGATAGAGCAGGCAATGTGTTACATGTATCTTGGTCATATGCATCAGAGCAAAGAATATTAAAGAGAATACCTTCATGCCCATGATTCCTTCTTGCAAACAGTATGTACATCAGCAAGAATTCCTCATGCACATGATTGTGATGCATATACTTACCTTGTAGTCTTGAGTTGGCTTGGGATGAAATGAACCTGCGCACACAAGGTTAGATAACACAGATGCACCTACTAGCCAGAGCAAACAAAAGAAACCACAAGAATACCAAGACTGGGATGACATGTAGAAAGTGAGTACTAAGTACCACATTGGATTAGACATGTCACCAAGAGTAATGATATGCAATGAATTCAACTGATTTCTTTCCCTTAGATGTCTTGCTCCCCCTGAATCTAGCATGGGATACTGGGAGAAGATAGGGAACAGAAAGTCAGAGTTGAAAGATATGATGAACAGAGCTAATGCAAGCTAATGCAAATAAGCACAAAAGATCAATGAACATGTCTTTCCCCTCAAGAAGACATGCGGGCATCTCTCCTCTTGAACACCAAGCATCTAGGATCCTTGAGAAATACTTCTACTTAAGTACTCTCCCCCCTGGAGATCTCTCTCTCCCCGTTGAGGGTCTCTCTCCCCCTTGAGGATCTCTCTCTCCCCCTTAAGGATCTCTCTCCCCCTTAAGAAGGTGATAAACTCTTTCTTTGATGTGATCTCTCTCTAAATGATAAGCTTTGATGTTCTCTCTCTCCCCCTTTGACATCAATTTCCAAGAAGGGTTTTCTGGAATCCGTCGAATGGGTTTGGTCCTTGAGACACAGCACAAAGCAATGATAAAAATGTGATGCTTGTAGAGGACAAGACTCATTGAGTGGAGCTGGATCAGAAGAAACATAGAATATGTGGCAAACTATTTTTCCTGATGCGAAATCGGTGACACCGAGTGGTATGGTTCGGTTGTACCAAAAGGATTCGGTTGGACCGAAAACAACAAATCGGTGAAACCGAGTTCGTCGTAGAGAAAACACTTGTCATCTCAGCTCTCTAGACTAGTAAGGATCTCACAAAGATTTGCAAGGAATTTGCTGAAAGATATGCAAGGAATTAGATGCTGAAAATGCAGAGCAAACAGAAAGAAATCTAGATGAAGTTTTTTTTGATTGAAAGGGGAAACAAATATGCATGAGACAAATGCAAAAACACAGAAAAGAACACAAGAGAACTTCATCTAGAGATGGTCGGCGACAAAGTCACCTATGTTAGAGTATATTGACTTAGGAGTCAAGTGAGATCACTTGATCATAGGTCATACTCATCGTTTAAGCTCAAAATGGGGTTGCCATTTTTCGTTTAAGCATCTTAATGTATTCACATCTTGTCGAGTTGCTTTAGCTCATGTCTTGGAGTAAAGCTTCTCTAAGATGGAATAACATACCTTGGTTGGTGGTGTTATCCATGTAGTTGAACTTGCGTGGGTTGCTCAAGGTTGATGTAACTCATCAAGAATGGGAAGCACCACTTGGAATTTGAGTCCATCTACCTACATGGGTTAGTTCTTGCAAGGAAGAGCACTTGTCTATCCAAAAATTACAGTTATGAAACTTAACATAGAGTTTGTCAAAGGATATGTTTGAATGGTTCCGTGCTTCCTTGTTTTCAACCACCATAGTGTAGAGACTTGGTGATGTAGAGATTTCTCAAGATGTGAGTAGATTTCAATCTCATGGAATTTGATTCCACCAAGTACCTACATGGGTTAGATAACATGCAAGATGCAAATATATCCAAGACATAAGATTTTCATCATAAGAGAAATAACAAGGATTAGTCATAAGCTCATGTCTTGCATGTATCCAATGGAGTTTCTACTCCAAGTTTGAAGCATCAATGATGTTCAATTATCATCTTAACCTGCAAAACACTTTCTCATCAAGAGGTTTAGTGAAAATATCCGCTAATTGCTTTTCGGTGCGAACATGCTTAAGATCAATGTCACCCTTAGCAACATGATCTCGAATGAAATGATGACGGACTTCAATATGCTTAGTTCGAGAATGTTGCACAGGATTATGTCCAATTGGTAGCACTTTCATTGTCACAAAGCAATGGAACATGTCTCACATATATCCCATAATCTTTAAGAGTTTGGGCCATCCAAAGTAATTGAGCACAACAAGAACCAGCGGCAATATATTCAGCTTCGGCGGTGGATAAGGATACCGAGTTTTGTTTCTTGGAGGACCAAGACACAAGAGATCTACCAAGAAATTGACAAGTACCTGAGGTGGACTTTCTATCAACCTTGTCTCCGGCATAGTCCGAGTCGGAATAGCCAACAAGATCGAAAGAGGCCCTCTTAGGATACCAAATGCCAAAATTTGGTGTATGGATTAAGTATCTCACTATCCTTTTCACGGCCTTAAGATGACATTCCTTAGGAGCAGCTTGATATCGTGCACACATGCACACACTTAGCATGATATCGGGACGTGAAGCACATAGATATAATAATGAACCAATCATAGAGCGATAAACCTTTTGATCAACCGGTTCACTATCTTTGGTCAAGTCAATATGTCCACTAGTAGGCATGGATGTAGACATACCTTTGCATTCTTGCATATTGAACTTCTTGAATAAGTCCTTGGTGTACTTCGTTTGAGAAACAAAGGTACCTTCCTTAGTTTGCTTGATTTGCAACCCAAGAAAGAATTTGAGTTCACTCATCATAGACATCTCAAACTTCTCCGACATTAGCTTCCCAAACTTTTCACTAAAATGAGGGTTAGTTGAACCAAATATAATATCATCAACATAGATTTGGCACACAAATAGTTCTCCATTAACCCTTTTAGTAAAAAGAGTAGAATCAATTTTCCCAATTTCAAAGCCTTTTTCAATAAGGAACTTGGTCAAGCATTTATACCATGCTCTAGGAGCTTGTTTAAGACCATAAAGAGCTTTGTGAAGTTTGTAAACATGATTGGGTTTCTTAGGATTGACAAAGCCGGGAGGTTGATTAACATAAACTTCCTCCTCTATTTAACCATTTAGAAAAGCACTTTTAATGTCCATTTGGTACAAGGTGATATCATGATGATTAGCATAGGCAAGTAAGATGCGAATGGACTCAAGTCTAGCAACGGGAGCATAAGTCTCATCATAGTCCATACCTTCGACTTGTGTGTAGCCTTGGGCGACAAGACGTGCTTTGTTGCGAACTACTTGTCCATCTTCATCTTGCTTGTTGCGAAACACCCATTTGGTACCGATGACGTTGTGGTTGTTGTCGGGCTTCTCAACCAATGTCCAAACTTGGTTCCTCTCAAAATTGTGTAGCTCTTCATGCATAGCATTTATCCAATCCGTATCTTCCAATGCTTCTTCAACCTTCATAGGTTCAATGCTAGAGATGAAAGAATAGTTTTCACAAAAGTTAGCTAAACGAGTTTTAGAGCGAGTGATTCTCCCGGTTTGAATGTCATTGTAGATTTGCTCGACGGGATGATCTTTAGCAATTCTTGCTCGAACTCGTGAAAGCTTTTGCTTGGGTCTTTGTTGAACATCTTCTTCATCTTGTTCTTCTTCTTGGCCTTCTTCATTGTTGGCGTTGTCGTTCTCTTGTCGTGGTGGAGAAGGAGGTTGTTGACGTTCATCTTGATGCACTTCCTCGTTTTCTTCGTCTTGGTATGTCCCACTTGTGGATGCTTCCGTATCAACTCTTGGTTCACCTTGTCGTGAAGTAGAAGCTTCCACTTGGACGGACGAGGTACTCTCCTTCACCTTCGTTGGACGGACCTTGCCAATAGACAAGTCTTGGATTGCTTCCGAAGGATCTTTGTCTCCTACATCAATTGGCAATTGCACTACTTGCGAGCCGTTAGATTCATCAAACTTCACATCTACCGTCTCTTCAACCTTTCGAGTGAAATTGTTGTAGACACGGTAAGTGTGAGAGTTTGAGCCATAACCTAGTAAGAAACCTTCATGAGACTTAGGAGCAAAACTAGAACGACGATGCTTATCAAGAATGTAGCACTTTGAGCCGAATACTCGAAAGTATCCAACTTGGGGTTTGTTACCGGTGAGGAGCTCGTATGCCGTCTTGCCGAGTAGCTTGTGAAGATACAAGCAATTTGTTGCATGACAAGCTGTCTCAACCGCTTCTGCCCAAAAGTGCTTCGGCGTCTTGTACTCATCAAGCATCGTTCTCGCCATTTCGATGAGCGTCCGGTTCTTCCTCTCAACAACTCTGTTTTGTTGAGGTGTGTACATAGCTGATAACTCGTGTGAAATCCCTTCTTCGTCAAGAAAGGTGTCCACATTTGCGTTCTTGAATTCCGTTCCGTTTTCGCTGCGAACCTTCTTGATCTTCACTTCAAATTGATATTGGGCCTTTCTAGCGAAGTTTTTGAAGATCTTTTGGACCTGCGATTTATCATCGAGAAAGAACACCCACGTAAATCTTGAAAAATCATCAAC
This sequence comes from Aegilops speltoides, assembly GCA_021437245.1. Classification (NCBI taxonomy): domain Eukaryota; kingdom Viridiplantae; phylum Streptophyta; class Magnoliopsida; order Poales; family Poaceae; genus Aegilops; species Aegilops speltoides. Next base: position 341,549,461 of record CM038143.1, read on the forward strand.
TATAACTAGACCAAAAGAATTTCCACCGAGACTCTTGTAAGAGTTGGGACCAAAGAGATCCATGTGAAGTAGCTCGAGTGGCCTCCTTGTGGTCATGATGTTCTTCACGGGATGCCTTCCTCCAACCTGTTTACCTGCTTGACAAGCGCTGCAAATTCTATCCTTATCAAATATGACATCGTTAACTCCAAGGATATGATTTCCTTTAATAAGCTTGTCAAGGTTTCGCATACCAACATGACCTAATCGTCTATGCCATAACCAGCCTTTTGAAGATTTAGCAATGAAGCAAGTTTTAGGTTGAGCCTTTTTAGTGAAATCAACGATGTATAGATCACCTCTAGGCACACCGGTAAAGACCATTTTATGATTGTCTTGACGAAACACTTGGCAATCTACTTAGTAAATAGGACATTGAAACCGAAATCAGCAAGTCTAGATACTGAAAGTAAGTTGTATCCAAGAGATTCAACGAGCATGACATTTTGTATGGAGCTATCATGTGATATGGCCAACTTACCGAGGCCAACCACCTTACCCTTTGAGTTGTCACCGAAAGTGACATACTTTCGAGGACTATCATTATCAGCAAGCTCACCAAACATGTCTTTATCTCTGGTCATGTGATCGGTACATCCACTATCAAGAACCCATTCCTTTCCTCCTGACATATATCCCCGAAGATTTGCCATAACCCAAAATGTCTCATTGCATCATCAAGATCAAAGTCACTATCATCATCCTCATCATAGTATCCATGTTCAACATCGTCATGTGGTGGATCAAGTCCTAGAGAGGGTGATTCATTAGAATGAGTTTGATAATGATCTTGCTTATGAATTTTTATAGCTACGGAAATAATATCACTAATAATCCCAACATTTCCTTTGGCATGCATAAGGTTTGTAAGCTCAAATAGACGATCACCAAACATAGGATCACTAGTATTCATCTTACTCAAAGCAATAGACTTATGAAGAATTTCATCAAGATTTTTCAAGGAATAATCTGGAAATTGTTCCTCAAGAAATTTCCATATAGTGTAGGCACACTTAAAAGTAGGCAAACATCCAATCAAGTTTCTAGGTAATCCTCTAATGATAAGTTCGGCAGTTCTAAGATTCCTAATCATGTCAATTGACTCATCATGGGTAGGATGCATAGGATCAACATAAGGTGCACAAGGGCTAGCAATGTACTTGTTCAAATGATATTGATTGAAAATTACAAGCATCTCATTTTCCACTCATGAAAATACTCTCCATCAAGAATAGGCACTCTATGTCTAAGACTCCCCAAAGTAGACTCATCCATCTTCCTCCAATGGTGATTAAACCAAGGCAATGGAGACCAATGCTCTGATACCACTTGTAGGACCTTGAGAAGAGGTGTCTAGTGGGGGGTGATTAGACACTAAGTACCAAAGTTGCAGTTTTTAAGTTTCCTTAAGTTCAAGTGGAGATTAGGCACAAGTTTAACATTCACAATACATATCAAGCAAGCATGCAAAGAGTTTATGATAAGCGGAAAGTAAAGCATGCAACTTGCAAGAAAGTAAAGGGAAGGGTTTGGAGGATTCAGACGCAATTGGAGACACGGATGTTTTTGGCGTGGTTCCGATAGGTGATGCTATCGTACATCCACGTTGATGGAGACTTCAACCCACGAAGGGTAACGGTTGCGCGAGTCCATAGAGGGCTCCACCCACGAAGGGTCCACGAAGAAGCAACCTTGTCTATCCCACCATGGCCGTCGCCCACGAAGGACTTGCCTCACTAGCGGTAGATCTTCACAAAGTAGGCGATCTCCTTGCCCTTACAAACTCCTTGGTTCAACTCCACAATCTTGTCGGAGGCTCCCAAGTGACACCTAGCCAATCTAGGAGACACCACTCTCCAAGAAGTAACAAATGGTGCGTTGATGATGAACTCCTTGCTCTTGTGCTTCAAATGATAGTCTCCCCAACACTCAACTCTCTCTCATAGGTTTTGGATCTGGTGGAAAGAAGATTTGAGTGGAAAGCAACTTGGGGAAGGCTAGAGATCAAGATTCATATGGTAGGAATGGAATATCTTGGCCTCAACACATGAGTAGGTAGTTCTCTCTCAGAAAATGTATGCTAGAAGTGTAGGTTCAGTCTGATGGCTCTCCCCATGAATGAAGAGGAGGTGGAGGGGTATATATAGCCTCCACACAAAATCTAACCGTTACACACAATCTACCAAACTCGGTGGGACCGAATCAACAAACTCGGTCGAACCGATTTAGCAAATAATGTGACCGTTAGGGTTTTCGGTGGGACCGAAATGCAACTCGGTGAGACCGATATGGTTAGGGTTAGGGCATAACATAATCTCGGTAAGACCGACATACAAACTCGGTGAGACCGATTTTGGTAATAAGCTTTCAGAGAGTTGGTCAGCAAACTCGGTTTGACCGACACACAAACTCGGTGGGACCGATTTTGGTAATCAACAACCAGGAAGTTTGCATTGTAATCTCGGTAGTACCGATTGCTCAAACTCGGTGAGACCGATTTTGGTAATGGACATACACAGAGAGATTACAATCCCATCTCGGTGAGACCGAGATCCCTATCGGTAAGACCCATTTTACTAGGGTTTGTGGCAGTGGCTAAGACATTTGAAATCGGTGGCGCCGGATAGGAAGAATCGGTGTGACCGATTTTGGCTTTAAGTTTAAGTCATTTGTGGATGTGGGTAAGTAGCTGAGGGTTTTGGAGCATATCACTAAGCACATGACAAGAGGCTCATTAAGCAACACCTCATCCCTCCTTGATAGTATGGGCTTTTCCTATAGACTCAATGTGATCTTGGACCACTAAAATATAAAATGAAGAGTCTTGAGCTTGAAGCTTGAGCCAATCCTTTGTCCTTAGCATCTAGAAGGAGTTCCCACATCCTTTAGTAGTCCATGCCACTCCATTGTTGAACTTATCTGAAACATACTAGATAAAAGTGTTAGTCCAACAAGAGATATGTTGACATTAATTACCAAAACCACCTAGGGAGCACTTGTGCTTTCAGCCACACACAAAGTTTCTTGTGGTTCGGGAAAAGTAAGAATATATGTTGGAATTTAAATGACCAAATGAAATGTTGTTGGTCCACCAAAATATTGCCATGGCCAAAATATAAATCCAATTTGAGTTGATTTCTTCATGACAATTACTTGGCGAATACTTGCAACCCATCGAACATTTTAATTTGACAAATTAAAACAATAAGAATTTGGATTGTATTTCAGAAGGAATTTGGATTTGATTTTTCTCAAGTGGCAATGTGGCTTAGTCAAACTTGATGACATGGCACCATTAGTGTGAGGTTATTGTAGTAGAACTACCGGGGTGTTACACCTAATGCCACCTAGATACTGCAATGTCACCTCAAGTATCCGTGGGCATGATTATACGATATGCATCACACAATCTCAGATTCATCTATTCAACCAACACAAAGTACTTCAAAGAGTGCCCCAAAGTTTCTACCGGAGAGTCAAGATGAAAACGTGTGCCAACCCCTATGCATAAGTTCACAATGTTACAGAACCCGCAAGTTGATCACCAAAACATACATCAAGTAGATCACGTGAATATCCCATTGTCACCACAGATAAGCACATGCAAGACATACATCAAGTGTTCTCAAATCCTTAACGACTCAATCCGATAAGATAACTACAAAGGGAAAACTCAATCCATTACAAGAGAGTAGAGGGGGAGAAACATCATAAGATCCAACTATAATAGCAAAGCTCGCGATACATCAAGACCGTGCCAAATCAAGAACACGAGAGAAAGAGATCAAACACATAGCTACTGGTACATACCCTCAGCCCCGAGGGTGAACTACTCCCTCCTCGTCATGGAGAGCGCCGCGATGATGAAGATGGCCACCGGTGATGGATTCCCCCTCCGGCAGGGTGCCAAAATGGGCTCCCGAGAGGTTTTTGGTGGCTACAGAGGCTTGCGGCGGCGGAACTCCCGATCTATTGTGCTCCTGGATGTTTTTGGGGTATATGGATATATATATAGGCGAAAGAAGTTGGTCAGGGGAGCCACGAGGGGCCCACGAGGGTGGGGGCGTGCCCTGGACCCTCGTGGCCACCTCGTTGCTTCCCTGACGTCTACTCCAAGTCTCTTGGATTGCGTTTGTTCCAAAAATAACTCTCCCGAAGGTTCATTCCGTTTGGACTCCGTTTGATATTCCTTTTCTGCGAAACACTGAAATAGGAAAAAAAATCAGCAATTTGGGCTGGGCCTCTGGTTAATCGGTTAGTCCCAAAAATAATATAAAAGTGTATAATAAAGCCCATTAAACATCCAAAACAGGTAATATAATAGCATGGAACAATCAAAAATTATAGATACGTTGGAGACGTATCAACCACCCCTGGACTTAATACGAGATTGTGGTCCGGAGTGGAAGTAGCCACGGAAGTAGTCGCGGTAGTACCGCTCTGGAGCGGTAGTAAAAAATTACATCCCCTCCAAGCGGTAGTAGTCGCGGTAGTACCGCTGCAGCCTTTTAAGAGCGCCAAAACTGCCACAACTTCTACAAACGGACTCCGAATTCAACAAAACCATGTTTGTTGGAAAGCTAACGACATGGGATAACACAATATTGATAGAAATAACAATAAGAAGCAAATGAGGAAAGGCCCACAAGAAAATGGTGAGAACCCTTCCTCGAATAAGACCGGTAAAACCTTTAACACCGAAAACGCAATAGAAGAAGCATATGAAATCCGTTCTCGATGTACTAGAGCTTGTCACAAAGATAACCACAAGCTACAAAACCTCAAAATAAAATACAAATAAGAATCAAGAAAGATGATGCAAGGATGCAAAGATCCCCCTTGACAGTACGGCTATCGATCCTATAACCCGATCTCCAAACTATCACCATGAGACGGTAAAATAGAAAAACCTATCAAGGGCAAACATTTTCCTTGCACGAAGTCCACTTGAGCTAGATGATGACGATCTTGACTCCCTTAAGTTGGACCAACTTTTTTGATTGCTTTCGCTCGATGAAGACTAGTTGATTGCTCCCCTATACTCCACTATGGGTGAGCCACTCTTTAGCACATCCTCGCAAGTCCATTGACACCACAATGGACGGCAAGCTTCAAGGATGATCTCTTCGTGATGCTCCACTTGAACTTGCATACCGCAAACTTTATGACGATCACCACTTGATGTCATCCTCCATGGGTTGTATGAGATCTTCCTCTTGATGCAAACCCATGGAAACAAACCTAACCCCACATAGAACTCACATGTAGATCATGGGTTAGTACACAAAGTGTAATGGACAATGCTTACCATACCATGGGATCACTTGATCTCTCTTGGTACATCTTCTATGCTTTGTGAGTTGATCAACTTGATTCACTCTTGACTTAGTCTTGATCAACCTTGAACCTTTCCAACTCTCTTCATTTGGATGATTCCTTGAAGGTAAGCATGAATGATCACACAATATTCTTCTTCAAGACATGCTTGCAATAAGCTCAACTCTCACATGACCAATCTTTGGATAATTCCTTAATAACACCTTGGTCAACACATAAACTCCTTGAAACCAACACATGGACTTCAAGAAATGCCTATGTACAAATCCTTCAAATATAACTCAATGAGACCATTATTCCATAGAGAAGGTCATCAATTACCAAAACCACACATGGGGGCACCGCATGTCCTTTCACCTAGCTCAAAAGATATAAGTGAAGCACATAGAGTATTCTAACAAATTCACGATTCATGCATGTCCCTCTCAAAAGGTGTGTACAGCAAGGATGATTGTGGCAAACTAAAAAGCAAAGAGTCATATCATACAAGACGCTCCAAGCAAAATACATATCATGTGGTGAATAAAAATATAGCCTCAAGTAAATTTATAGATAGACGAAGACAAAAGAGGGGATGCCATCCAGGGGATCCCCAAGCTTAGATGCTTGGTTGTCCTTGAATATTACCTTGCGGTGCCTTGGGCATCCCCAAGATTAGGCTCTTGCCACTCCTTATTTCATAGTCCATCAAATATTTACCCAAAACTTGAAAACTTTGCAACACAAAACTCAAAGAAAACTCATGAGATCCGTTAGTATAAGAAAATAAATCACCACTTTTTGGTACTGTTGTGAACTCATTATTTATTTATATTGACGTAATATCTAATGTATTCCAACTTCTCCATGGTTCATACCCCCTAATACTACCCATAGATTCATAAAAATAAGCAAACAACACATAGAAAAGAGAATCAGTCAAAAACAGAACAGTCTGTAGCAATCTGAAAACTTCGAATACTTCTGTAACTCCAAAAATTCTGAAAAATCAGGACAACCTGGGAAATTTATATATAAATCATGTGTAAAAAAGTCAGATCAAAAGCACGATTCTGTGATTTTTTAAAATTGTTTTACTGGGTGCAAAAGCTTCTGTTTTTCAGCAAGATCAAATCAACTATCACCGTAAGCCATCCCAAAGGTCTTACTTAGCTCAAACACTAATTAAAACACCAAAACACAATTACTATAGAGGTAATAATGTGTATTTTCATAAAAACGGAAAATAAAAAAATTGGGTTGTCTCCCAACAAGCGCTTTTCCTTTAAAGCCTTTTAGCTAGGCATTGATAATTTTAATGATGCTCACATGAAAGATAGCAATTGAAACACGAAGAGAGCATCATGTAGCATGTGAAAAACAAGTTTAAGTCTAACCTACTTCCTATGCATAGGCATTATATAAGCAAACAAATTACGAAGACAAGCAAAAACTAGCACATGCAAGGAAGAAGAAAGAAACAATAGCAATCTCAACGCAACGAGAGATAATTTAGCAACATGAAAATTTCTACGACCATATTTTCCTCTCCCATATTAATTAAATGTAGGATCATGATCAAATTCAACAATATAACAATCACATAAAATATTCTCATCCACATGCATGAAAGTTGACACTCTTCCAAAATAATGGGATTATCATTAAATATAGTCATTAGTTCTCGAAGCCCACTTTTATAAAAAAAATCATAAGATTGATCACTATCCAAAGTAGTAGGATCATTATTACCTACAGTTGACACTCTTCCAAACCCACTTTCAATATTATTGCAAACATATTCATCATGAGGCTTAAATAAATTTTGAAGATCATAAGAAGAATCACCCCAATCACGATCATTACAATAAGTAGCGGACATAGCAAAACTACAATCCCCAAGCTTAGGGTTTTGCATATTATTAGCACAACTGACATTGATAGAATTTGTAATAACGCCATTGCAATCATGCTTTTTGTTCAATGAGCTATCGTGAATCACTTCATAAATTTCTTCTTTTAGCACTACATCACAATTTTCAGATTCACGAATTTGAAGCAAAACTTCATCAAGATAATCTTGCACTCAACTCACTAGAAATTGGTTCATCATAGTTGGATCTTTGAAAAATGTTAGCAAGTGGATGAGGACATAAACTCTTTGCTTCTGATTTTCAATAAACACAATATTATACCAAGCAAATGAGCAAATAAACCAAGTAAGACGTAAGGACAAACGAAAAGACGAATGAAAGAAGGCGAATTAAAAGGCGATTTTTTTATTTTTCTGAAAACATTTTAGAAGTGGGGAAGAGGAAAACGAGATGCAAATGACAAATAATGTAATGGAAGAGATGAGATTTTATGATGGGTACTTGGTAGGCTTGATGTAGATCTCCCCGGCAACGGCGCCAGAAATTCTTCCAGCTACTTCTTGAGCTTGCGTTGGTTTTTCCCTTGAAGAGGAAAGGGTGATGCAGCAAAGTAGATATAAGTATTTCCCTCAGTTTTGAGAACCAAGGTATCAATTCAGTAGGAGATACACGCAAGTCTCCAATCTATCTACCTGCACAAACAATCAAACACTTGCACCCAACGCGATAAAGGGGTTGTCAATCCCTTCACGGACACTTGCAAAGGTGAGATCTGATAGAGATAGATATAAAAGATTACTAAAACATAAAACAAAATAAAAGTAAATAAATTGCAGCGAGGTATTTTTGGGTTTTTTGGTTTATAGATTTGAAAATATATGATGGAAATAGACTCAGGGCCATAGGTTTCACTAGAGGCTTCTCTCTTGAAGGAAAATAATACGGTGGGTGAACAAATTACTGTCGAGCAATTGATAGAAAAGCGCAAAGTTATGACGATATCCAAGGCAATGATTATGAATATAGGCAACACGTCCGTGTCAAGTAGACCAACTCCTGCGTGCATCTACTACTATTACTCCACACATTGACCACTATCCAGCATGCATCTAACGTATTAAGTTCATAAGAACAGAGTAAGGCTTTAAGCAAGATGACATGATGTAAAGGGATAAACTCAAGGAATATGATGAAAACCCCATCCTTTTAACCCTTGATGGCAACAATACAATACGTGTCTCCCTACCCCTACTTTGTCACTGGGTGAGATCACCGCAAGATTGAACCCAAAACTAAGCACCTCTCCCATTGCAAGAAGAACCAATCTAGTTGGCCAAACCAAACCGATAATTTGAAGACAAATACAAAGGTATCAAATCATGCATATAAGAATTTAGAGAAAATTCAAATAATATTCATAGATAAAATGATCATAAATCCACAATTCATCGGATCTCGACAAACACACCGCAAAAGAATATTACATCGGATAGATCTCCACGAACATCGAGAGAGAATAAGCCATCTACTACTAGATATGGACCCGTAGGTCTATGGCAAACTACTCACACTTCATCGGAAGGGCAATAGCCCTCCGTGATCGAATCCCCATCCGGCAGGGTGCCGGAAAAGGTCCCTAGATGGGATCTCATGAGTACAGAAGGTTACGGTGGCGAAAAAGTATTTTGATGGGCGCTTCTGGTCATGTGGGAATATTTGTGAATTTATAGAGCTGAGAGGGAGGTTGGTGGACTCCTAGGGGCCCACAAGCCAGGGGCGGCCCCCTAGGGCGTGCCCTGAGGGCTTGTGGAGCCCTCGGGACTCTTCTGACTTCATCTCCATGTTTTGTGTATGTGTTCTGGTCCAAGAAAAATCACCGCGAAAGTTTTATTTCGTTTGGACTCCATTTGATATTCCTTCTTTGTAAAACTCAAAAATAAGGAAAAAACAGAAACTGGCACTGGGCTTTGGGTTAATAAGTTAGTCCCAAAAATAATATAAAACTACATATTAATGCATATAAAACATCTAAAACATATAATATAATAGCATGAAACAATAACAAATTATAGATATGTTGGAGAGGTATCACACCACACAACAAGAGCTGATCCATCGATGCTTGCCTCCTGTCGACAAGGCGCTCCGGTTGGGTACACGGCCCGTTAGTAGCCCCATTCCTTGCTAGGAGTGGGCCGAGGCTATCTGCGTCGTACTTGCACCAGAGCCTGGCCGCGCCGTACTTGCACCGGACGCCGGTCGCGCCATTCGCATGGGTCACGCCGTTCGCCTTGTCCGCGGCCCACTTGATGCCAATGGACTAGTCGCTAGGCTCGAGCGCCTCCTTGGCCCATGTGTCCACCGAGCCGCGGTAGAGAAACATGGTTGTCACATCCTCGAGCTGGTGATCTCCGATGAAATAACCAACTTGGAGCTCAAGATCGCGCTCCAGATATACCGCGAGCGTGTCAACCGCTTGGGCGAGTGCCTGCACGAGTTCAGATAGAGCCAAGAGCTACCATAGGCAATGTCGGTGGTCATGGACGCGTTTTATTTTGTTGAGTTGTTTCGACGTTGATCGCTATGTATTCACAACAATCATAATATTGCTTTGTTTCAATGTATGTACTCTGTTTTCCGTTCTTATATATTGTTCTGTTTCAATGTGTCTAAGAAGTTCAAGGAAAAGAATCTGCTCATTTAAGAAAAATATAAAGGGAGAAAGAAAGAAAAACAAAAGAAAAAACAAAAGAAACACGTCAAAAAAAACCATGAACAGAAGAAAGAAATAAAAGGTTAAAAAAAGAAAGTTTTTCACAGCAGGTGGAATAGCCAACGCTTCTTTACAAACATAGAAGTTGTGGGTTTGAATCCGGTCGAATTCATCTTTTTTGAAGTTTACAGAAATAACATTGTATATGGGCTAGCCCAGGTAAGAGTGTCTTCAGCGTCCGTTAACAAAATGCATGTTAACCGGCGCCGCCGAGTAGGAAATGTCAAAATCACTTATTAAGAAGCACTATTTGCAAAGGTCACTCCCACTTCTACAGGTTGCAATAAGTGCGAGTTTTCTCTTTTCTCGTAAATTCGTTTATGCAAAACACTTTATCTCTTTAACCGTGTGTTTAAATCTTGAACCATTTTCACCGTGGGATTTCTCGCGTCGAGATTTTCAAAACTAGACCCCATGTTAGGTTTTGACGAATTTTTTTTACAAATACCCGGACGAAAAAATGGAACTTGGAGCACGTTTTCCCCTTTTTGAAAAGAGGCATGACTTTGCCTCTCACGAAAAGTAAACCCGTGCCTCTCGCAGGCATTATTTTCCATATCTGAGAGGCACGAGCGTGCCTTTCATGGAAGCAAATTCATGCCTCTCGCGGAAGCAAATCCATGCCTCTCACAAAAGAAAAAACATATTTTTTTCGTTTCTAAGAAATCAGTGCCTCTCGCGGAAGAAAAAATAAAATAAAACGCATTTTTTTCGTTTCCGAGAGGTGCGGCTACACCTCTCACGGATGCAAAGCCGTGCCTCTCGCGAAAGTAAGAAAGTTTTTTTTCTGTTTCTGAGAGACACGATCATGCCTCTCGCGGAAGCAAGAAAAACGCGTTTATTCGGGCAGAAAAAATTATTTTTTAAAGATTGTTTTCCAAAAGATAAGAAAGACCGTGGAAAATCGAAAAGTAAAAAAAATCTAAAAAGCTAAAATGGCGCGTGAAAAAATATAAAATAAAATAAAATCGGAGGAAGCGTCCAGAACATGACACATGGCAGCGGCTGAGAACGCGCAAAGTGGCGCAACCTCAGCCCACCCCAGATGACCCTTGCGGGGCTCCCGGACGAGTAGTCGTTCGTTAGTTGCTCCCAGCAAATGCCTAATATGTCGCCCTGCCCGATTTCTATTTTCTTCAAGGACTCGTACTTTTCATTCTTAAGAATCGCCTAACGGCAACGTCTAGCGGCTGAGCCCATTAATGATGTTTCCTGTAGGTCTGGTTTTCCTTGTGTTTTTCATTTTTTGTCCTTCTGTTTTGCTTTTTTCACCAGTTTTCTTTGGTTTCCTTTTATCTCTTCTTTTTGCACTCTTTTTTTGTTTTCTTGTTGTTTTTTGGTTTTCCTTCATTGCAGCTTCATTTATTTCCGGTTTTCTATTATTTTCTTGTTAATTTTTCGTTTTTCTCAAGTTTTCCGCTTTCCTCTTCATTTTTCTTTGTTTTTCTTTGTTTTCTAATTGGTTATTTTGGTTTTCCTTTCTTTGTTATACTTTGTTGCTGTTGTTGTTGTTGTTGTTGTTGTTGTTGTTGTTGTTGTTGTTTCTGTCGGAGTAATAGGCCACGGGTAGGCTAACCCGAGCCCCAGAACCTTTCAAGACATCGGGGCAGACTGCGCCCCTCAAGTACCTACGGCGACTCCAAGATAAGCCGAGTCCCGTATACACTCAGGATAAGCCGAGTCCCGTATATACACTCGGGATGAGCCGAGTCCCAGAAGGTGACTACGAGACGAGTAGAGTCCCTGAGGCGACTCTCGTCTCGGCCGAGTCCCAGAGCCAACTCCGAAGAAGCCGACTATGAGGAGTCGGCCCGCGACTCCCAACCACCGGGTAATTAAAGACAAGCATGGCCACAGTGCGCCGTACTCGCGGAGATCTCCGCCCGGCGCGGCACTGTTGCCATGCCGATCTGACCCGACATCACTGGGCGGGCCCTTACACACGACGCTTTGTCTCAGACGGCCGGAGACGGCAGGGCCTACTAGTCAGCGAGAGCATTGAAGACGGCGGGCGCGCCGAGAGTCGGACCCGTTGGGAGTCAGCCCCCCGAAGCCGGCCGGCTCCACCCTCGGGCCCCACGCGCCATTAACCAGATACGACCGGGGGATGGCCACAGTGATCGCCCGCAGGCGGCGGCACTGCCGCCATAACCCCATGACCAAGCCCGCGTCATTAGAAGCATGGCTATAGTAATCTGCAGCCGGCAAGACCCGCCCGCGGCGGGCGTGGGCTGATGCCCTTGTACCAGGCCAGTTGGCAGGGCCCACCAGTCGGCGGGCCCCAGGAGTCGGCGGAGAAGACGGCGCCTGAGAGACAGACGACTGGGACCTGCACCCAGCCGGATTTACCATTGTAACCCTGGGGGGTAGGCCTATATAAACCCCCCGGGGCACCCATGCAAAGGGTTGGCATCCAGTAGCATTAGACAGAACATGAAAGAGGGAGAGAGCTAGCCTAGCCTTCTCCTTCTTCCAGAAACAGCTCTAGGAGCACCCTTGTATTCACTTTGCCTTAGTGATCATGCGGAGACCCCGCAGAGCACCAGTAGGGGTGTTATCTCCTCGGAGAGCCCTGAAGCTGGGTAAGATCCGCCGGCGTGCATGTCTTCGCCTCATCCCGTTTCTAGGCATCGGCGATGTCCTACTCGCCCCCACCATGATAAGCCATCCTTTGGCATATGTCGCACCCAACCCCCGACATTTGGCGCCCACCGTGGGGCCTGGTACACCGTCGTCCGGAGATCTGTTCTGGACGGGAACCCTCTTCCTTTCTAGCGAGCGCAGCCAGCCAGGCTCGCCAGATGGCGTCTGCATCGACGCGCTGCACGGCGCGAAGGCCGCGTGCGCAGCGAGCAGCCTCGCCGAACTTGTCGGCGAGGTTCGACTCTCCGACGAGCCTGCATCCGACACAGGCACGGGTGGCCCCGAGAGTCTCCTCGCGGGCCTCCTCGACCAACTCCACATCGCCGGCGAGCCTGCCGTGGACTTGGAGGCTGTAGGATCCACCGACCCGATGCTGGTCGACTCCGACGCCGTGTCGCTTGACACTTTCCCCACCAATGTGGTGGTCTACGACGAGCCGTTTCCTTACGAGGAGAGCGGTGGAAGCGCCGTCACAAAAGTGCTCGTCATCAGTCACGATGAGCGCTCCGGTGAAGAAGCTCAGGACCCGCTCGCTGCGGCCCTACAAGACCTAACTGCGCCCATTCCAGAGGACGCAGACGCCGAGACACTGGAGACACGCCGCCTTCAGATCATCGAAGGCGCCAAGAGGCTGGCGAGCATGAGGCGCTTGTCAGAAGCCTACCAGTGCGAAATGGATCGCGCCGTGGGCGGCTCGCCAGCTCCGACTGGGCCAAGCCACCTAGGCGCGATCCGGCAACGCGGCGCGACCATCGCCGACTTGTTCGGGGCGAAACGCCCCGTATACGCCACCCCTGCAGAGAACATCCGCGCCGCCCAAGCGGCGGCTGACGAGCTGAAGAACTTCGAGGGCGAAGAGCGCCGCATGATGACGGAGCGAGTCCAGCAGCTCCTCGACGCGGTTGCTGCGCAGAACGCGGCCGGCGGCCGCGCGGATGCGCTGCAGCAACCGAACGACGACTTGCCTCCCCGCCGAGATCAAGGCGCGACATCTCGGATGCCGACTGGCGGTGTCCACAGAAGGAAAGAAAAGGAGCCGGCTGTCAGTCGCAGTCGGACTCACATCACCATCGAGCGCGACCAAGACGGCCGTCCCGAGAGCGATAAGAGCGGCGGGGCGACTACACCGCCTCCCCACCTGAAGAGAACGGCGAGTTTCCCGCGCCCGTTGAGCATCCGACTCTCGGCGCCACCTCGGCCGCCGAGAGGAGTCGGAGAAAACGACGCCTGCCATCGGATCGACCGACTCCACCGATCCTCGGCGCTGAAGAAGAAGACGAGCTAGGTCCGCTTTGCTTTGGGCCCGCATCCGAGATGAGCCCTTCCCAAAGGGTTCACGCCCCCGAGACATACCCAAGTACACCGCTCGTGAAGCCGAAGATCGGCCGATAGATTACTCCACGGCCATCAGCATAGCGAACAGCAACAAGCGGGTTGCCGTGAAGTATGTCCCACTCATGCTCCAGGGCACGGCCCGGACATGGTTGAATAGTTTGAAGCCCTGCAGCATCAACAGCTGGGTCGACTTCACCGAACCCTTCATCCGCAACTTCACGAGCACGTACAAGCGACCTCCCAAGCCGCGCCAGCTTTCCTTGTGCGTGCAAGGCCCTGATGAGTCCACACGCGACTACCTCATGCGCTGGGGCGAGCTTCGAAACTCCTGCGAGGGCATGCACGAGGTGCAGGCTATCGAGTACTTCACTGCCGGGTGCCGAGAAGGCACCCTCCTCAAGCACAGGCTCCTCTGCGACGAGCCAGAAACCCTTGACGAACTGCTGGTTATAGCAGACAAGTACGCCACGGCCGACTCATCCATGAAGACAGAGATTCAAGTCAATGCAGCTGGCAAGGTGGTCCCTCAGGCTCCCAGAACTCCAGCTGGAGACACCAGCAGGCGACAACAACAGAGCGACAACAAGCGCAAGGCCCAACCGCTGATTTCCAATAGTCGGCAGGTTTCGACAGTCGAAGATCAACAGCCCCTCCGGCAGGCAGCCCTTGTACCGACGGAATTCGCCGAGCACAAGCTACATGTCAGGCCAAATGTGAAACCCGTCAGGCAGCCCTTGCGCCGCCTGTCAGAAGAGAAGAGAAGAGTTGTTGGGGAAGAGATAACCAGGCTTCTTGCGGCCGGCTTCATCATGGAGGTGTTTTTTCCAGAGTGGCTGGCAAACCCGGTCTTGGTACTGAAGAAAAACAAGCAGTGGCGGATGTGTATTGACTACACAAGCCTCAACAAAGCCTGCCCAAAGGATCCGTTTGCCCTGCCAAGAATCGATCAGGTGATAGACTCCACAGCCGGATGCGAGCTGCTGAGTTTCTTAGATGCATATTCAGGATATCACCAGATCAAGCTGAACCTGGCAGACAGACTGAAGACCGCCTTCATCACAAAGATTCGAGCCTTCGCTGCCCGACGATGACGTTCGCTTGAGGAATGCCGGCGCCACCTTTCAGCGTTGCATGCAGAAGTGCCTCCTCAAGCAACTCGGCAGGAATGCCCATGTCTACGTGGATGATGTGGTGGTGAAGACGGAGAAGCGTGGGACGCTGCTAGAAGACCTCAAGGAGACCTTTGAGAACCTGCGCCGATTCCAGATCAAGCTCAACCCTGATAAGTGAGTTTTTGGAGTACCAGCCGGCCAACTCCATGGCTTCCTGGTCTCCGAACGCGGCATAGAGTGCAACCCCGTGAAGATCAAGGCCATCGAGAGGATGGAGGTACCCAGCCGACTGTTGGATGTGCAGAAGTTCACCGGCTGCTTGGCGTCCATCAACCGATTCATCACCGGTCGGCGAGAAAGCTCGCCTCAGATCAATTGATGAAGAAGACCACCTTTTTCGAGTGGAACCACAAGGCGGATGAAGCATTTCTCCACCAAGAAGATGTTGACTACTCCCCCGTGTTGGCGGCTCCGACTCCTAAAGAGCCCATGCTCCAGACATCACCGCCACCACCGAGTAGTCAAGATACCATCGAGTCGAGCGAAAAGAGGAAGGCAAGGCGCCTCCTGTCCGAGACCGTATATTACTCGAAGCGAGGTAATCGTCGACCTCCAAGCGTAACTACCCCATTACCGTAAGATGTGACGGTGTGCATTTTTTCGCCAAGAAGTGAAGCCTTACTTTCAAGAGCATCCAATCACCGTGGTTTGCACGGCTCCGCTGGCGAAATCATTGAAGCCGAGACGCCCGCCGAGTAGCCAAATGGGCCATAGATCCGCTCCTTACACCATCTACTACCAGCCCCGCACCGCCATCAAGTCGCAAGCACCGCCGATTTCGCCGACCGGGCCGAGACCCAAGACTGCCGCCAGGTGCCGACTCCACCCATTGGCGGATGCATTTCGACGGCTCCAAGATGCGCACCGCCCGGGAGCCGGCGCCGTCCTCACCTCCCCTAAAGGCGACAAGCTCAAGTATGTGCCGCAGATCCACTTCGCGCCTCCAACAACATTGCCGAATCGAGGCGCCATTCATGGGCTCCGCTTGCCAAAGAACTTCGGCATTCGCGGATCTGTGCTATGGCGATCCGACTTGGTGGTCTAGCAGTCATCTGGCGACTGGGACGCCAAAGATGCAAACATGGCGAGCTACCGCTTCTTGGTGCAGCAACTCAGCGGATACTTCGAGGGGTGCGAGTTCCTTCACGTGCCAAGAAATGACAATGATCAAGCAGACGCCTTGGCACGAGTCGGCTCCACCCGCCAAGCAATACCTTCCAGCGTCGCTCTTCAGCGCCTCCTCAAGCCGTCTATCAAGCCTTCACCAGAATCAGACTCAATCTTTGTGTCGGCTCCTCCCGAAGAAGTCGGATCTGACTCAAGAGCCCCAGCAAACGGCCCCAAGAAAATCACAGTCGAAGCCAGCCCGGGACTTGAACCTGCCCGGGATCGGCCACCTGCCCGGGATCGCGCCACTCGGCCAGTGGATCTGCGCCATCGGCCCGAGGACTCATTCAATCCGAGCGGCCGCAGACTCCAGCCCGCCGCCTCAAATTTCAGCCACCCTTGTCCAAGTCGCAGTGGTAGCAAGAAAGAAATAGCAAGCACCCTCATGGGCACAGCCCATCCTCAAGTTCCTAGTGAACAGAGAGCTGCTAACCGACGAGATCTTGGCTCGGCCAAGGTAACGCCGAGCGGCAAGATACACCATAATCAACAGAGAGCTAGTCAGCAGCGAGGTAATCTGGCGTCTACCGCGCCACGTGAGAGCCGATCAAGGCCAAGCAATTCTCGAGACATTCATCGTATGCGAGTGCAGCCACCATGCAGCCTCAAGAGCACTTCGTTGCCAAAGCCTTTCTAAGACGGCTTCTTCGGTCGACCGCCTCGAAGAGGCTAAAGAGTTAGTCCAAAATGCAAGGTGCCGGTTCCGCTCCAAGCCACTTCAGCCAGCTTCCGGTCAAGACAATCCCCATCGCTCGCCCTTCGCAGCTTTGGGGCTCGACATGGTGGGACCATTCAAGATGGCCCGAGGCAGCCTAACTCATCTCGCTTGTCGCGGTGGACAAGTTCACCAAGTGGATAGAAGCAAAGCCCATCAAGAAGTTGAACGGTCCGATCGCGGTGACTTTCATCGCCGACATCATGGTGCGGTATGGCATACCGCACAAAGATTATCACCGAAAATGGCACAAATTTTGCCAAAGGCGCTTTGGCCTGCTTCGCCTGATGCAGGCATCCGATGGACTTAGCATCCGCTGCCCATCCGCAGTCAAACGGCGGTGGAGCGAGCAAACGGCCTCATCCTGTCGGCATCAAGCCTCGACCGGTCGAACCACTCGAGCGCTCGCCGGCTGTTGGGTTGAGGAGCTACCACCGCCCTCCGAGTCTGCGCGACGACTCCAAACAAGTCAACCGCTTCACGCCTTTCTTCCTCGCTTCACGATGCCAAAGCCGCTATCCCGACGGATATAGAGTTCGACTTCCACGAGTCACCATGTACACCAAGAGGAAGTCAAGAAGCACGCCAAGACGGCGCCGACCTGCCGGAAGAGGGCCGGCTATTGGCACTCAGCCGGTCCGCATCTACCAGCAGAGTCTGCGCCGATACTACAACCGAAAGGTCGTAGATCATTTCAAGAGGGTGACCTTGTGCTCCGCCGATTCAGCGAACAACCGCCAAGATAAGTTGTCGGCGCTTTGGGAAGGCCCCTTCATCATCGCAAAGTGCCGGGCAATGGCTCCTACTACCTAATCGACGCCGTAAGCCTCGAGGCCAAGAAGAGGGACGACTCCGCAAGGAGTCGAATGGCCATGGAACGCAAATCGTCTCCAAAGATTTTACAGTTAATGCAGTATGTACCACGCTATCCTTTGTGTTAAAATACCGAGACTTTGGGCCCCTGAGACGAGCTCGGGGACTGCCCTTTTGTTATCTATATGATAAGAATTACGCCTCCGAGTATGCTACTTTTTTGTCATGTCGCTTGGCACCGGGACCGACTAGTCGGCCCGGGGACTTGCCGTCTTGCGCTATGAAATGCTTCCTGCAGTCGGACAAGTAGTGTGCTGCGCTCAAGCCATTTCCTGTCGAAAGCCGCAGCTCGCAGAGCGACTGTTGGTAGGCGGAGAACAAGCAAGAACGAGCGCACACACGAAAAAATGGCTAAGGACCTAAAGCGTATGCATAGCCCAAGCCGGCTCCCAGCCTCTCTCTGCAGAGCCGACTCTTGAGTAGTCGGCTCTCTGTCTTCTATCCCACTTGTTAAAAAACTCTAAAAAGGCGAAGTACTTGCCTTCCCTAAAGTAGCCAAGCATTTGACTTACGGCAGTCCGTGGAGTGGCTGTCCGTCTGGCAAAGCGGCGACTATGGGAAGGCGGCCAAGGAAAAAGCCAAAAAGAGCAATAAGCAAGGAAAGATAGAAGGCAGATAGATATTTACATAAGCAAAGGCCTCTGGCCGAGTTCAAAATACACCCCGCGGGTGGAATTGTGCAAATTAACAAGTTCTTCAAAGACTATAAAAAACAGATAAAGTAAGGACAAGACGGTAGCCTAAGGAGCAGCAGACGGGTTCGGCGGGTCGGCGGAGACGGCGGTGTCAGGCGCTGGGGCGGCCGGCTGGGCAGTCTCGGCTTGGTCGCCTCTGGCAGCAGTCGGCCCAGTCGGACGCGGCTTGTTGCTGGAGGCGCGATCGAGTTGAGGCTGGTCGTCCGCCCGCCTCTGGCGCCTGCCTCGCCCTCGCCCCGCCTCGTCTTCCTCCGCGGTGCCGGAGCCGATCACCTCCGCCGAAGTCTTTGCCGTGAGTCGGGTTCATCCGGAACCACTCCGAGGCACCTCTCACCGTTCGCGCCCGCCGGGAACGAAGACGCTGGTGTCGGTGTAATCGGCGACGCCGCTGACGCTTCGAGGGCGCTTTCCATACCGCCAGCTTCGCTCGGGCCTCGATCGAAATGCGGCTACCGTCCAGTCCAGCCACGATACCAAGCCTTGACAAATTCCAAGGCCCGGCGCGCTCCAGCCCGGGCCGAGGAACCCTTCCAAGCCTCAAGACGGCCGGCCGCGACCTCCAACCAGTCGGCAGTCCGACTGGCGGTGCGCAGAGCCGGCATCCCTGGCCACAGGGCAGAGATCGCCTGGGCCCCGACACGTTGAAGCCGGCGCAGCAACCGATGAGCCGGCCGCAGACGGGTCTCGATGCTCAGCAGCTGTTCATCGACGGTCAGCAGGGCGTTGGCGATGATCTCCTCACCATTTGCCCTCCGCGCCTCGCGATCAGCCTCGATGGCTTGGTTGACCGCTTGCGAGTGGCCAGGGAAGAAGTCTGCCCAAAAACAGAAAGAAGCAGAGAGAAACTCAGCAGTCGGCCTAACTTGCAGTCGGCAGCTTAAGGAAAGAAAGAAAAGAAACTCACCATCGACAATGTCCTCGATCTCGTGGAAGCCGGAAGTCAAGATCGCCTCGCGTCGACCCAGAGGAGCGCCCATCTCGAACTCGCCAGAGGGCGGTCTTTTCTTCGCTTCGCCCCAGCCGGCTTCAAGCGCTCATCGCTCCGCCAACCGCCGCCGGCAAGTCGCGCTTTTGGCGAAGCTTGCCGCCTCCTCCTTGGCGCGAAGGGTCGGCTGACTTCGCCAGCTGTTCTCAAGAGCGGCATTGGCGTCTCAAAACAAAGAGAGAGACGTTAAGTCGTCGGCAGAAAAAGATCGCCGGAAGATCCAGCCCGACCGCCAGCATCGGCCCGAATCTCGGGATTACAGCCCGCTGGAGCGCCAAATACGCCCCGCAAAAAGAAGAAAACTTATCGGCCTCCGACAAGTCGGCAAGACGCTTCTCCAGCTGCTCAACGTTGCGGTTGTAGGCGGTGACGCGGAGGTTGTGGTATTCTGCAATAAAAATCGACGAAAATGTAAATGAGGAACTGCCAGATGAGTTCCGCCACCTGCAGAGCAGCCGCCCAAACTCGGGACTACATCCAGCAGGGTGCGCCGCGCCCCAACAGAGAAGAATGAGAAAAGGCAAAGTCAAAAAGAAAACTTACTCGGATAGACGCCGCGATGCCGATGCGCCTGGTGCAGCCTCAATGGCTTCTCCTTCAGCTCGCAGCCGCCGCACATCCAGAGCGCCTGTTCAGCGGACCGTCGCTGCCTCGCACCCATCCTCAGGGCGCGGCACTTGATGCCTCGGCGTCTCGAATGGCCGAAGCGGGCGGCGCCGCCTCCAAGGGCGCTGGCGCCGAGACCGCCAGCGAGACGGCGGCGCGGGGCGAGGCGACTTTGAAGAAGCAGCCTCGCCACCGCCTCGTCCTCAGCCGGCGGTGCCGAAGGACCCGCCGGCTGCTTGCCATGCGGCGGAGGCGGCGGTGGCGGCGAGGCCGTGCCCGACACGGAGGCCTCGCCTCCGTCCCTCTCCACGATGGAGTGCTCCCCGCCGACTTCTCCAGTCTGCCCCGTGAACTCCGGGGGCGGCGGTGCGGAGCTCAGTGGGACGACTAGCAACGCCGACTGGCGGCGCGCGGCCTCCTCGGCCCGTTGTTTGGTTGCGGCGGCGGCTTCGGCCTCCTCCAGCCTCTTCTGGGCGGAGGCCGCCGCCTTCTCGGCCTGCGCCTTCTCCAGGCGGTCGGCCTCTTCCTCATCGCGCTTCTCCTGCGCGTTGCGCTCCGTCGCCTCCCGGAGGTCGGCGGCCGGGTCAATCCGCCGGGTGTTGGCGGACGCCTCGCCGACCCCATGACAGAGGGGACGGCGACCTCTCAAGAGAAAGAGGGCCTCAAGCGTAAAAATGAATGAAAAAGATTCGAAAGAATTCGTCAAAGAAAACAAGACAAAGGCGCGAAGGCTTACGCAGAGACTAGCGGCGTTTCTTCACTTCCTTGCGGAAGCGGTTGGCCTTCGCGACCGCCTCCTCCCGCTTGGTCGCGGCGTCGCCTTTGAACTTTTGCCGACCGCCGAGCAACTCGCGCGCCTGCCCGGCGCTTTCACCCGACTTGACCGACAAACCGGCGGAAGAACTTGCGCCCGGATGGCCGGCTTTGGGTTGGCGACGCGGGATGACTTCCCCTTCGGCGTCGTCTTCTGGCCAGTCGGCGAAGGTCGCCGAGGGCCGGACGCCGCCTTCTGCTCCCCTCCTCTGCCTTCGGCGTCGGCCTCCATCGCCGCGGCCCCTAAGTCGGGGTCCTCGACATCGCTCTCCGATCGATCTGGAGCGTAGTCGCGGGGCTGTCCAGTGGCGCCGGCTGCAGGCGGGATGAGAGGTTCTAACTCGAAGAAAGCCAAGAAGATCAGAAGTCGGATTCGGCTGCAAGGAAAAACAGAAAGCAAAAATATACAACTTACCGCAGGAGGGGGGTTGGCACGCGAGTACGGCTCTTTGCCGAACTGCATTCTTCCGTGGGCTCGCAGTTCGCGATGTGATTCACCATCTTCGCCACCTCCGCGTGGGGCATATCCCAGGTGCACATCCGACTCGGGTCTCGGCGGCCGCTCATCTGACTAATCAGATGAGGACGGCCCTGGAGAGGGAGGACTCGGCGCGCCACGAAGGCGGCCAGCAAGTCGGCCCTGACCAGGCCTTCCGACTGTGTCAGCACCCGGAGTCGCGCGATGGCGGTGGCGCCGGCAGGAGTCAGCGTCTGGGCCCGGTGGGACCAGCCGGGGAGCCTCCCGGCCGGCGCGCCGGCCTCATAGGGCGGCAGGTTGACCCAGTCGCCCTCCTCGGCGACGTTCTTCACGTAGAATTAGGAGCACTGCCACATCTTCACCGACTTGATCAGCGAGATGGAGGGGAATGGATTGTCGGCGGTCGACCTGCTCATTGCGATGAAGGCACCGCATTGAGCCGGCACGCCGGCGACGTGCGTGCCGAGCTTGGATTGAAAGAGCTCTCCCCACAGCTCGATAGTGGGGAGAACGCCGAGGAAACCTCGCATGGTGGTGGCGGCGGCCAGCAAGCACCACCGTGTTGGGGGTGAGGTGGTGCGGCCGAGTCCGCTGAACTCCAAAAGGAGCGGAGGAAGCCGCCGCCGGCAGGCCCATGTCACGATAAGGTGCGAGCGAATATAACCCGCCGCCTCCTGCGTTGCTGCCTTATTTCCCCGCCGGCGGGCGCTGGCTCGCACTAAGTTCGCGCCAGGAGCCGCGCGTTTGCGAAGGTGCTCGATGGCGCTGCTATCCACGCCGGAGCTGCCCCAACGCCGGACGACGGGCAGAGCCGCGGCGGCGGAGGAAGAGCTCATCGCACGGAGCGGTGCGGCGTGGTGCGGCGACGGCTGGAGGAAGAAGAAGCAGGAGGAGGCGGGGGAGCAGGGAGGAATGGGCGCGTGTGTTTCCGCCCACCCCCCCCGCCTACTTATAGGCTCGCGGGTTGAGAAGCCGATGGGGCGGCGTGGGATTAATCGCGCGACCCCCGCCCCACGATTTATTTCCACGGTTATCGCGCGAGAACGACGGGAAACCCAACCGCCCGCATGGCCGCAACGGATCCATTTGCGCGCCGAGGCGCGGTGGTGGCAGCCCCGCCGACGACCAGTCCTGTCTGCTGCGGCAGGGCGGCAGACTGCCTTTGCCACGTGGCGTCGCGCGACGGGGCCGAGGCGGGCGACCGCAGGAAGCGTATCAGGCACGCCACCTGATTCCCACCGCGACATGCGAAACTCCCCAAAGGGCAATATGGCCTTCGACGAATCCGACTCCAGCCAGTTGGTTTGAGCGTGCCAGCTCTCGAAGAATCCGATTCCAGCCAGTCGGCTTGGAGAAAGGCGCCCATCAAAGCTTGCTTTCCCCCCGTCTAAGGAATGAAACTGCTGAGGCGCACGACGTATCAACCTCGGAGCCTCACCAGCTTCGGGGACTACTGTTGGAGTAATGGGTCATGGGTAGGCTAACCCGAGCCCCAGAACCTTTCAAGACATCGGGGCAGACTGCGCCCCTCAAGTACCTACGGCGACTCCAAGATAAGTCGAGTCCCGCATACACTCGGGATAAGCCGAGTCCCGTATACGACTCCAGATGAGCCGAGTCCTGAGGCGACTCCGAGACGAGCCGAGTCCCCGAGGCGACTCGCCCCTACCGAGTCTCCGGAAGCCGACTATGAGGAGTCGGCCCGCGACTCCCAACCACCGGTAATTAAAGACAAGCATGGCCACAATGCGCCAGATCATGGAGATCTCCGCCCGGCAGCACTGCTGCCATGCCAGCCCCGACATCATCCGGGCGGGCCTCAGACTCCACGACGCTTGTTCAGACGGCTGGAGACGGCAGGCCTACCAACAAGAGAGCATTGAAGACGGCGGCGCGCCGAGAGTCGGACCCATTGGGAGTCGGCCCCGGCCGGGCCGGCTCCTCCTCGCCCCACGCGCCATTAACCAGATAAGCGACCGAGGATGGCCACGTGATCGCCAGCAGCGGCAAGATCGCTTGCCATAACCCCATGACCAAGCCCATTATTAGAAGCATGGCTACAGATGTCTGCAATGCAAGACCCGCCATGGGCGAGCGCGGCTGATGCCTTGTACCAAAGCCGGTCGGCGGGCCCTGTGAGTCGGCGGAGAAGACGGCGCCGAGAGACAGACGGCCGGGACCCGCACTCAAATGATTTACTATTGTAACCACGTGGGTAGGCCTATATAAACCCCCCGGGGCACCCATGCAAAGGGTTGGCATCCAGTAGCATTAGACAGAACACGAAAGAGGGAGAGTGCTAGCCTTGCCTTCTCCTTCTTCCAGAAACAGCTCTAGGAGCACCCTTGTATTCACTTTGCCTTAGTGATCATGCGGAGACCCCGCAGAACAGCAGTAGGGGTGTTATCTCCTCAGAGAGCCCTAAAGCTGGGTAAGATCCGCCGGCGTGCATGTCTTCGCCTCATCCCGTTTCCAGGCACCGGCGATGTCCTACTCGCCCCCACCATGATAAGCCATCCTTTGGCATATGTCGCACCCAACACCCGACAATTTCTTTCTTGTTTTTCTTGTCCTTTTTATGTTTCTCCTTTTGTTTCTATATTTTTATTTTTTCAAACATTTGTTATTTTTCTATTACATAATGTACATTTTTAGAGCACATGTGAATAATTTTTGTGATATGGTTTGGACTTTTTTCAAATGCATGATGTACCTTTTTTCAAATTCATGTTTTGACCACTTTGTGAACACATGGTAACATTTTTCCAAATACAAGTTGTGCAATTTTTTGATGGATACAAATATCAATTTCATTAACACGGTACAATCGAAGTAGGTCACATACATGAGCATACACCCATCCCTATGAATGCACACACGTACATCCTATCCTTATGATTATCATTGAGAGACTGATCCGGTATAACATCTTGAGATTTACGAAGTCACCATAAGCATCTCGTAGTCGGCAGAAACGTCTCTTCCCAATGAACGAACATCGCGTGAAGCCTAAAATAAATCCAGGAATAATGCGAGTACCAATGTCAAGTCTACGACTTGAACCGTGCTGCGCCGGGAATATCACTGTCATCCTAATCATCGATCCACGGGTTGGTTCGCAAACATTTTTTAACCTACGCGTACATTTTCTTACATTGTATACACATTTTATAAATGTCACGAACAGTTTATGAATCATCGGAATTTTTCTTGGAAATGTAACGTATATATTTTAATGTATGAAACATATTTCATACAGTATGAAACATTTTGCGTACAGTATGAATCATTCTTTTTACATTGTATACATTTTTATGGACAATGTCAGGAAAACAATTTGGAAACTTGTGAAACAATTTTTCTAAATGGTATGTACATTTATTGAATGTATGAAACATTTCTTTGCATTATGTGAACATTTTTTTATATTGTAAAAACAATTTTCTAAATGGCAAGTACATTATTTTAAACACGTAACATTTATTGTTGTAACAAACATTTTTCCATGCACATGACTAATAATTTCTTTACGCGTTTAACATGTTTCAATGCATGATTAACTTTTATAAATTTTATTCAACATGCTTTTTGTATTATACATATTTAAAATATTAATAAATGTAAAAAAGGAAAATATTTTGTAGGCATCGCAGAGGGCGCCACATAACAGTGCCCCTAAATAAGAGTTCCCGTGTCACATGGCGGTTCCTAAATAGCACCTTATGCGCCTGTTACAGCCTTACAGGTCTTTTTACAATCCGACGCATCCCCCAGTCCACTCTGGGCCGGCCCATATTGTTTTCTGCGCGGGCGAAAGGATTCAAACTCGGAACCTTGCGTACGAAGGCAACAGCAGTAACCACTAGGCTAGCTACCCAGCTAGGTGCACATTTGCCCTTTTTCCTTCCTTTTATTACCTTCCTCGGTGATTTTTTCAGTTTTTATGATTTTTTTAAAAAATCAGTGAACTTTTCTAAAATTTGATGGTTTTTTTTCAAATCTGTGAACTTATTTATCAAATTTGATGAACTTTTTTAAAATTCAATAAACTTTTTCTAGATTTTGATGATTTTTTTTTCAAATTTGATGAACTGTTTTCAACTTTGATGAACTGTTTTTCAAATTCGATGAACTTTTTTTAATTTGATGGACTTTTTTTTCAAATTCGAGTGAACTTTCTCGAAATCGATGAATTATTTTCCAAAATTAATGAACTTTTTTAAAACTTGTTAACTTTTTTAAAATCAATAATTATTTTTAGTTTGTTAACTTTTTCAACTCGTGATTTGTTTTTGAAATCTGTGAACTTTCAAATTTTCTTCCCAAAAAAAATCAGATTTTCATAAATCTGTATGCAATAAATAGCGCGGCTTTACTTATTCTTAAACCTTTCACGCTGAAAATATTCACGAGCTATTGGTTGCTGTAGTTATTAGGCTACTGGAACGGGAACTTGACGTACATGGTCGAATCCTCACGGGAGCAACCATTTTTAGAGGATTTTTTGCGCTATAGATAAGGCGTGTCGTGGGCAGCTCCCTTGTTGCATGCACCGATTGCGAATAAGAATCGCCTACAGACCACCACTAGCGGGCTGGCCCAGCGTGGCTGGTCGCTGCCATTCCTAGAGGTTGATGTAAGTTGATATCGCAATTTGTGAAGTACTTCTTTCAAAGATCATTTTTACCCCTCAGGTTGCGACAAGTGACGCTGTATGTGTGCCACTTGTTGTAACCTGAGAGTTTTTCCATTTTTCATAGATTTGTTTATTCAAAATGTTTTATCTTCTAAACCGTGCGTCCAAATCTCAAATCGTTTTTATCATTGAATCCCCTTGTGTTGAGTTCTTCACAACTAGATCCCATGTTGATAGATCTTCATGAATTTTTTTATTCACGAAAAAAAACGGACGAAAAAACCATGCCTCTCACAGAAGCTAAATCATGCCTCTCACGGAAGCAAAACCGTGCCTCTACCGGAAATCGTTTCCAAGAGAGCGGAAGCAAAACCGTGCCTCTCACGAAAGAAAAAACACATTTTTTCGCTTCCAAGAGGCATGGCCGTGCCTCTTGCGGAAGCAAAACCGTGCCTGTCACGGAAGGAGGAAAAAAAATGAAAATGTGTTTTTTCGTTTCCAAGCGGCCCAGCCGTGCCTCTCATGGAAGAAGAAAAAGAAAACACATTTTTTCGCGCAAAAATAAACAAAAGTTGATTTTTTTTTTCAAAGCTAAGAAAGATCGGGAAAAACTAAAAAGCCAAAAACACTCGTCTAAAAAGCCGAAAAATCGTGCAGAAAAAAAATCCGAAGGGAGCGCCTAAAGCGCGACACATGGCGGCGACTAAGAGCGCGCCAAATGATGCACTCACGGTTCACTCACAAATTATCGTTGGAAGGCTCACAAAAAACGCTCGTTAACTAGTTTTTAGGAAAATGTTGTCGGCACGGCTTTTTCATTGAAAATGTGGGGGCCGGGTGGGGGAAACGGCATCTATATCTATACCAATATAAGTGATCCAAAAGGGCAGATCCAATTAATCTCGGTCATCAAATCATGTCAATTCAACGACCTAGACTACTTCAATGTCGAGCGCCCAACACGTTTAGCGTGCAGTTAATTTCATGCCAAATATAATAATAATCACATAATAACACGCAAATAAATAATATTCTACCTAATATCCGCATGCACTTATATACTTCCAAATTAATATGCAGTTAATTTCATGTCAAATAGTGCTAATCACATAATAAAATACAAATAATATCCGCATGCATTTAATATACTTTCAAATTAGCGTGCATTGCACGTACATATTGACTAGTACAGAGAAATTACAAGAGCATAAAAAATTGGCCAATCACCGTTATCTACCGCTAGCACTATCCCTTAGTCAGGCTCTCTTGGTCTAAACAGCAATAAGCTTGCCCTGCGACGTCCGGCGGCGTGCCAAATTCTTGCTTCTTTGATCATCCTTGCCAGCACCGCTGTTACAGTGGATGGTTGTTGTTTGAAAATTCTCGCACTGCGCTCATTCCATGTGGTCCACCATGGCGCATGTCTGGTCCAGTGCGGTTGTAAGGCGCCATCCTTTCAGCGGAGCCAGGGAGGCTCTCGCTGGGTGTGCTCAAACAGAAACTCAAGCACATGGTGGCGGGTGATTGGGATTGGCAGATCGAACAAGTGGGCGACAATGACTTTGCGGTGGTGTTCTCGTCTGCTGATTTGCTGCACATGGCCAAGTCTAGTGGTAAACTTTTCCTCTCCATCCATGACATTACGGTTTTGGTGCGTGACTCGATCCAGGAAGCTATTACCCCCCTCTCCATGCCTGAGGTGTGGCTTCGCCTCCATGGCATCCCAAAGAAGCACCGCCGTGCTGATCGTTTGACGGAGGGGCTCAAGATGCTGGGAAGACCGATCGTGGTGGATGATCTTTCCCTTATCCGGGTGGGACCGGTGAGGATGAAGTTTGGTGTTCGTGCTCCTGACAAGATGAATGGGTTTGTGCAAGTGTGGTTCAACCATGAGGGATATGACATCCGGGTGGAGGTGGAGAAGCTGCCTTCGCGTCCTGGGGATGGACCGGCGGCGCCTGGCCCCAACAACAACCCCTCTCACCCGGGAAACAAGAGTGGCGGTCCGCTCGGTTCGGGATCGGTGGGTCTGCTTACCATAGGGCTCGACTGTGGGGCCAAGGGTGGCCATTCCACCGGTGGCTCGGGCCGCGCCATGGACGTGGACATGGCCGGCCAGGATGCTGAGCCTGAGGACAGTTTGCCCGATACGTCTATTGACACCGAGACTTGGAATCAGCTGGGCATTCAAGAACTGGCGCTGGATGAGGGGAAGGAGCCCGCGATGCCTGGGACCCTGGCGATTGCGGACACGGCTGGGAGCAGTCCACCCCCGTCCCGCGCCTTGGTAGGGGCTTTCAACATGGTGGGCTCGGCGCCGCTGCACGCTGTCGGCCGCCTAGAGCTGGCTGACAGGCCTGCCTCCCCTCGCCTGCCTGGTTCGGACTCGGGCGTGGTGCTCGACGAGCCTGCTGCTATCACCCCGCTGTCCAGCCGCCGCAGTTCGGGGGGATCTGGTCGCGCTCCCAAAAAGTCGGCCGGGCGGAAGCCTTCTGTTAAGCTCGCAACGCTCGCGCTCCCGTCCCCTGTGGCGCCGGCCGTGGTGGATCTTCAGGCTGCGATGGGCTCTGCGGGCACGGCGGCCAAGGCGTGCCGCTCTCGGCGTCCCGGTCCTCGGCATACGCCAGCCGGGCCAAAGCGGCGCTGGGTGACCTGTCTTCCCTGGAGAGCGTGCAACTCCGCCTGGCGGATAAGAACATGGAAATCTCAGGTAATCCTCCCCCCTCCTTTAAGATTCTAAACGCGTTCACCGACCCTCAACTTGCTTCGATCTTAGACGATAGTGGTTTTGACTTAAGCGAGGACCGTGGGGAGCTTGTGTCTCTTATCCGTGCTCATGAGGAGGCCCAAGCGGCTCTGGCCGAAGCCGCTGCGGCGGCCAAGGCCAGGGAAGACGTGGGCACGACGCTGGGGAGCCCCGCCCCCCACGTGTCTGCGGATTCCCCCTCCCTGCTCCTGTCGGAGGGTGCTGCTGCAATCAGGGAGATTGCTGCAGTGCCTACGACTAGCCGTGCCCCGGCTAAGAAACGAGTGGCAAAACGGTGACCTCCAGGGGGTTCGCCTTCGCAACCGCACTATCTGATGCGTTACATATTCTGGAATATCCGGGGTTGCGGGCACTCGGGCCGTCGCACACAACTTAGCGAGTATATTGCTCGCGAGCGCATCGACGTTGTAGCTCTTCAAGAAACTATCAAAGTAGACTTTACTTATCGGGATCTCTCGGCTTATGATCCTCTTCATCGCTTCGTGTGGGGTTGGGTACCTTCTGCGGGTCAGTCGGGCGGTCTTCTTCTGGGATGTAATTCTGATGTGTGTGACATTGTAACCTGGGACGTTGGTTCTTTTTTCATTGCTGTGACGATTAAGCATAGAACCTCGCTCGCCACCTGGGCGATTGTCTGTGTCTACGGCCCGGCTGATCACTCGTGGTCGGCTAATTTCTTGCGCGAAATTCAAGCCTTGGTTGGGGCCAAGCAAGCTGCTAACATCCCAATTGTCCTTGGGGGCGATTTCAACCTCATCCGTTCGAGCGCTGACAAGAACACTCACAACATAGACTGGAATATGATTTCCCTTTTTAACAACGCAATTGCGGCCTGCGCCTTACGTGAGCTAGCTCGGACTGGGGCCAGGTATACGTGGACCAACAAACAACTCAATCCGATCCGTAGTGTCCTCGATCGTGTGTTTGTCTCGTCTGACTGGGAAATGATCTTTCCCATGTGCACCCTGGTCGCGGAAACCCGTATTGGCTCTGACCACGTTCCGCTGATCTTGTCCTCTGGGGAGGACAGGATCAAGCATAGCAAGCGGTTCTACTTCGAATCAGGGTGGTTCGAGGTAGAGGGATTCATCCCTTTGCTCCTCGCTCATTGGGAGCTTGCCAAATCTTTGAGTGGCCGTTCCAGGGGCCCCTTGGACACTTGGATTTCGGTAGCCGGCGCCCTGCGTGGTTTCCTCCGTGGGTGGGGTGCAAACCACGGCAGCGAGGCAAAGAGAGCTAGGGAAGCTCTTCTCGAAGAAATTAAATCTCTCGACATTCAGGCTGACACCAGACCCTTTTCGGAGGCTGAGTGGGCTTGCCGCTATGCCTTAGAGAACCAAGTCTTAGCCATCCTCAGGGAAGAAGAGGAATACTGGCGCCGTCAGGGCGGTGTCAAGTGGGTCACCAAGGGGGACGCGAACACCGGCTACTTTCACGCCTTTGCCAACGGCCGTAAACGGAAATGCACGATCTCGAGACTGCAATCGGACCAGGGGGTTCTGGTTAGCCAGGCTGAGATCTCGAGACACATTTACGATTTTTTCCTCTCTCTCCTGGGAACGGCGGAGGGGAAGGTCATGCGCTTGCGTGATGACTTCTGAGGGGAAGAATCACGGGTCTCTCAGGCCGAAAACGATGGGCTCACTTTATCCTTCTCCACTCAGGAGATCGATGAAGCGCTAGGCTCGATGAAGACTGAGACCGCACCTGGGCCGGATGGATGGCCGGTGGTTTTCTTCCGGCGGTTCTGGCCGGCGCTCAAGGACACATTCTACGATATCATTAATGGTTTTGCGCTAGGTACGGTTGACATCTCGCGCCTTAACTACAGCGTCATCAGTCTCATTCCCAAAGTAAAGGGGGCCGATTCGATAAAGCAATACCGTCCTATCACTCTTATCAACGTCCCCTTCAAGATCTTCTCCAAGGCCTACACCACGCGGCTTGCTCCGGTCGCCCAACGCATGATCGACCGCAGCCAGTCCGGCTTCCTCAAAGGTCGTAACATCCTGGAAGGCCCAGTGGTCTTGCAGGAGATTGTCCACGAGCTTAAACGCACACGCCATCCGGCCGTGCTCTTTAAGCTGGACTTTGAGAAAGCTTACGACCGAGTGAACTGGGAGTTCATTCGAGAAGTACTCACTCGGAAGGGATTCGAGTCGGGTTTGATACACCGCATCATACAGCTGGTCTCGGGGGGCCAGACAGCGGTGTCGATTAACGGAGAAATTGGGAATTTCTTCCGTAACAAACGTGGGCTCAGACAAGGTGACCCCTCCTCGCCTCTCATCTTCAATTTTGTCGCTGATGCCCTCTCGACCATGGTGCACAAGGCCAAGGCCGCGGGCCACGTCCAAGGCGTTGTCCCTCACCTGTGCCCCGGTGGGATCACCCACCTCCAATATGCGGACGACACCTTGCTCCTCTTCGAGCCTGACGATAATAGTGTTGCCTCGATCAAACTCATCCTCCTCGCTTTCGAGATCATCTCTGGCCTGAAGATTAACTTTGCTAAGAGTGAGGTGATTGCCATAGGGATGGACGATCACCAGGCCACCCGCATTGCCAACCTACTTAACTGCAAACTAGGGAGTTTTCCATTTAAGTACTTAGGGCTACCCATTTCGGACAAACATATCTCGATCCTAGAATGGGAACCCTTATACGGCAAGGTGGCGAATCGGGTTAGCCCCTGGCGTGGCAGGTTTTTATCCTCTGCGGCTAGGCTGATTCTGACTAACTCCAGTCTGTCTTCCCTGCCCCTATTTACTATGGGCATGTTCCTGTTGGCCGACGGTGTACATGCCAAACTCGACACACCCAGGTCTAAGTTCTTTTGGGAAGGAACTGGGAACAAGAAGAAATACCACCTTATCAAGTGGGCGGCGCTTTGCCGCCCCAAGAAATTTGGTGGTCTCAGGATCCTAAACTCCAAACTTATGAATGTGGCGCTTCTTGCCAAGTGGATCTGGAAACTTTCCCAAAACGAGCAAGGGCTTTGGGCTGATATCCTCCGGGCCAAATACTTCCCAGACGGGAATTTTTTTACCTCAAAGGCGAAGGGATCGTCTTTTTGGAACGATATCCAGGCTGTTAAGCCTGCCTTCACTCTTGGAGCCAAGTTCAATGTTAATAATGGGGCTTCTACGCGTTTTTGGCTCGACCACTGGCTAGGACCGGAGCCCCTCTGGCAGAGCCACTTTGCCATCTACCAATTGGCTACCAACATTGACATTATGGTGGCCGAAGCGCTTAGATGCAACCCTCCCGCCATCTCCTTCAAAAGGCCACTCCTCCCTCATGAACGCGCCAGCTGGGATGGGCTCCTAGCTAAGGTGCAAGGCTACACTCTTCTCCCCGAGAAGGACACGGTCTCTTGGTCCCTCACGAACTCTGGGAAGTTCTCGGTCCAATCCCTATACAACAAGTTGACCGAGGGACCGTCGCTAGACATAGCTAGGGGGCTATGGAAAGCGGCCATCCCTCTGAAGATCAAAATTTTCCTATGGCAACTCTTTCGAGATCGCCTTCCTTCTTCTAACAACATTGCCATTAGACATGGCCCTTCGGATGGCACTTTCACGCTCTGTGGTCAGCATGAAGATGCCAACCACATCTTTTTCCAGTGCCACTTGGCCCGTTTCGCTTGGAGTGCTGTCCGTTCGGCTTTCGACCAAACTTGGAACCCAACTCGACTTCGGACCTGCGTAGGATCCTTCTTGCTTACCGGGGTAGTTTCGGTCGTGTATTGTGGCGATGTGTAGGGGCGCTGTGCTGGTCTTTTGGACCATCCGCAACAAGATGACAATCGAACACAAGTTCCCTAACCACCCTGCTGACATTATTTTCAAATGTCATGTGTTCCTACAGACATGGACTCCGTTGGGGAAACGGCGTGATGCGGACCGGATGCGGGAGGCCATGGAGCGGATCCGCACGATCCAAGTGGAAGCCCGAGCCTAAGATGATGCTTTTGGAGCTTTTTTTGGCTTACCCTTTGGCTGGCTGCCTGTCGCTCTTCTGTTTATGTTATATTACTTAGCGGCGGCCAGCTGCTCGTACTGTGCTTTTGGCTTCGGCCTTTTTAGCTTGTTTAGACTCTTGTTCCTGTTATGTACTCCTTATGGATGCTGCCTGGTGGTGGGCTTTATTAATTTAAAGCCGAACGCACCGTGCGTCTCCGTTCTAAAAAGTGCGGTTGTAAGAGCATCTCCAACAGCCGCCCAACGCGCCGCGCGCTAAAAACTACTTTGACGCCGCGTTACTCGGTTTTGCACGGTTCATAATACCGGCTCCAACAGCCACGCTTAAAATGCAGCGCCATACATTCTCAAAGAAAAGAAAAAATGCAGCGCACGTGACTCGCCGGGGCATTGCATATATTGCATTTTGGACACAAATGGATTTCAAACATTCAAAATGCAATGAACATGACATAAGTTTCACACAAACAAGTTGATGAATAAAAGTTCATGCCCACAAGTTCAAAATCATTCCCACAAGTTCATCCAACCAAGTTCATGACACAAACGAAAGACACATCAAGCCTCGTCCTCGTCTTCGTCCTCATCTTCGGAAGATGATTCTTCCTCCTCGGAAGATGATTCTTCCTCCTCATCATCATTGTCACGCACCTCATCTGAAGGAAATATGCCCTATAGGCAATAATAAAGTTATTATTTATTTCCTCATATCATGATAAATGTTTATTATTCATGCTATAATTGTATTAACCGGAAACATGATACATGTGTGAACACATAGACAAACTTAATGTCACTAGTATGCCTCTACTTGACTAGCTCATTAATCAAAGATGGTTATGTTTCCTAACCATAGACATGTGTTGTCATTTGATTAACGGGATCACATCATTAGGAGAATGATGTGGTTGACCTGACCCATTCCGTTAGCTTAGCACTTGATCGTTTAGTACGTTGCAATTGCTTTCTTCATGACTTATGCAAGTTCCTATAACTATGAGATTATGCAACTCCCGTTTTCCGGGGGAACACTTTGTGTGCTAACAAACGTCACAACGTAACTGGGTGATTATAAAGGAGCTCTACAGGTGTCTCCAAAGGTACATGTTGAGTTGGCGTATTTCAAGATTAGGTTTTGTCACTCCGATTGTCGAAGAGGTATCTCTGGGCCCTATCGGTAATGCACATCACTATAAGCCTTGCAAGGAATGTAGGTAATGAGTTAGTTATGGAATGTAGCATTACGTAACAAGTAAAGAGACTTGCCGGTAACGAGATTGAACTAGGTATTGAGATACCGACGATCGAATCTCGGGCAAGTAACATACCGATGACAAAGGGAACAACGTATGTTGTTATGTGGTTTGACCGGTAAAGATCTTCGCAGAATATGTAGGAGCCAATATGAGTATCCAGGTTCCGCTATTGGTTATTGACCGGAAACAGTTCTAGGTCATGTCTACATAGTTCTCGAACCCGTAGGGTCCGCACGCTTAAGGTTTCGATGACAGTTATATTATGAGTTTTGATGTACCAAAGTTTGTTCGGAGTCCCGAATGTGATTACGGACATGACGAGGAGTCTCAAAATGGTTGAGACATGAATATTGATATATTGAAAGCCTATATTTGGATATCGAAAGTGTTCCGGGTGAAATTAGGATTTTACCGGAGTACCGGGAGGTTACCGGAACCCCCCGGAGGCATAATGGGCCTACATGGGCCCTAGTGGAGAGGAAGAGAGGAGGCAAGGGCTAGGCCGCACCCCCCTAGTCCAAATTGGACAAGGAGAGGGGGGGCAGCGCCCCCCCTTTCCTTCCTCTCTCCCTCCTCCTTCCTCCCTTCTCCTATTCCAACTAGGAAAGAAGGGAGTCCTACTCCTGGTGGGAGTAGGACTCCCCTTGGCGCGCCCCTCCTTGGTCGGCCGCCCCCTTCCCCTTGGCTCCTTTATATACGGGGGCAGGGGGGCACCTCTAGACACAACAATTGATCTCTTGATCTCTTAGCCGTGTGCGGTGCCCCCCTCCACCATAGTCCTTGTAGGATCGAAACTATGTCTAGAGGGGGGGTGATTAGACTACTTGACAATATAAAAATTCAGCCTTTTGATAAAGACAAGTTTTTGGCAGATTCACAATGGATATCAAGTCAAGTATCACCCTACACATGCAATTCTAGAGTATTGGCAGCGGAAAGTAAATTGCACATGTAGTAAAGAGAGGTGGAGAAGAGCAAACGCAATTTGGAGACACGGAGATTTTTTCTCGTGGTTCCGATAGGTGGTGCTATCGTCAATCCACGTTGATGGAGACTTCAACCCACGGAGGGTAACGGCTGCGAGAGTCCACGGAGGGCTCCACGCACGAAGGGTCCACGAAGAAGCAACCTTGTCTATGCCATCATGGCATACGCCCACGGAGGACTAGCCTTACTCGGGGTAGATCTTCACGAAGTAGGCGATCTCCTTGCCCTTACAAACTTCTTGGTTCAACTCCACATCTTGACGGAGGCTCCCAAGCGACACCTAACCAATCTAGGAGGCACCACCTCCAAAAGGTAATAGATGGTGTTGATGATGATGAACTCCTTGCTCTTGTGCTTCAAATGATAATCTCCCCAACACTCAACTCTCCTCACCGATTTGGCTGTGGTGGAAGAAAGGATTGAGTGGAAAGCAACTTGGGAAGGCTAGAGATCAAGCTTCATATGGTGGGAGTGGAGCAACTTGATCTCAACACAAGGGTAGGTAGTTTTCTTCTCGAAATGTAAGGTAGGAGTGGTAGTTCTTTCGATGGCTCTCTCCACGAATGAAGAGGGGTGGAGGGTATTTATAGCCTCCACACAAAATCCAACCATTACACACATTTGACCAATCTCGGTCGACCGAAGTTGACAACTCGGTGAGACCGAAAGTTCAAAACATGTGAACGTTGGGATTTTCGGTGGGACCGAAAATACAATCTCGGTGAGTCCGATTCTTCCAAAGACTAGGGTTTGCCAATCTCGGTGGGACCGACTTTATCATCTCGGTGACACCGATTTGATGACGTATGTTCTGAAGCTTGGCAACACTAGTTTCGTGAGACCGAGTTCGAATCGAAAATCCGAAATTTCTAGGGTTTGGCTATATGGCTGAGGTGGTTCATCTCGGTGTGGTGAAGTTTATGGAAATCGGTGGGACCGAGATTACTTATGAGTGTATATTGGAATGAAAGATTGCGATAGTTTGGGAGATGTATCACTAAGCACTTTGAGCAACCAGATCATTATCATAACCTCATCCCTTTTAATAGTATTGGCTTTCCTATGGACTCAATGTGATCTTGGATCACTAAACCAAAAATGGAGTCTTGAGCTTTTGCCAATGCTTGCCTTAGCATTTTGAGGGGTCCACTTCTTCAATCATAGCCATTCCCATATCAATGAACTTTCTGAAATGATTCTCAAGAAACTATTAGTTCAATGATATATATATTGTTATTAATTACCAAAACCACCCGGGATTAGTTGCACTTTCAATCTCCCCTTTTGGTAATTGATGACAACATATAGATCAAAGCTTCGACAAATGATATAATCAATGAATAATATCGTCGCTTTGAGAAGTATGTGATAAGCAAGAGCTCCCCTAAATTTGTGCATTATTTAAGATTTGCGTTTGAATGCAAATGCACAATCGATTAGGATCATGGGTCACTCTTCCATGTCACATACATCTTGGTGGAGTGCACAAAATGATAAGAATGAATAGCATGCACCCAATCACCAAGACATGACTAAATGGTCATACAAGATATGAATAGCATATGATAAGCATTAAGCACACATTAAGGCATAGTACGACCAAGCACTCATCAATGTAGAGCAAACGAGTATCAAACACACGGAATGTCTCAAAATCTCAAAAGTATCTCAAAAGACTGCAAATGAATGAAAGAGCAAAAGCGCAAAGACAAAGCACTCTCTCTCGAAGTCCTATGATCTATACACTTTCTCCCCTTTGGCAACAAGTTACCAAAAAGTTCGAAAGGTATAGAGCTAAACGCCACTGGGGACTCTGCGGGCGGCTCTATGCAGGTTGATGGAGTTGAGATGGCTGCATCTGCAAAGGCTTCACCGATGTCTGTGGAGCCGGAGGAGTGGTTACCGGAGCTGGAGCCGGAACCGATGGAGCTGTGGGAGGTGCCGAGGTGTAGTCCCGTGTCTGCCATCGAATAGCAAATGATCTGGGTCTTGTGGGAACCGGAGCAGGCTGTTCATAATCATCCTGGACTAGGTCATCCTGCATCTCACGCATGAGCTCTTCCTTCTCCCTCTTGGCTTCCTCGATATCTGCCTCAAGCTTGTTGACAGTGACTTGCACTTCATCCAGCTTGACATCCAGAGCATGGATCTTGTCTTCAACAATCCTCTCAAGACTCTCCCGAGATCGCATAATGCTGGCCAGCGTTGTTCAATCCTCCGGTAGCTTCAAGGAGCTGCTCTCCAACACTCTTGGGTTTAGCTGCTGCTGCTTCCGCTTCCTTCTCGCCTTTAGCTTTCTTGGCAGCTTCAGTCTTTGCTTGTCCTTCAACCGACGTTGGGTCCTCCTCATCCATCACAACTTCATTGTCCTCATGCTCAGCTGCGAGTGGCAAGTGTGGTCTATCCAACAACTTTGTGCCCGTGCAAACTTGGCATTGATAAGCATCTGAATGTGCGGGCAAATCCACATGACCTCTTCTCGTCTGCTGCAATCCTCTTGATAGTCTCAACTATCGTGTCCATCACCTTGAAAGGTGCCTTCGATCAAGTATATGCAGCATGTTGATAGAATACCCTCCGATCATGCGATGATCTCCTGACTTGGGCATCAAGGTATGCCTCGAAATTGTGTTAGTGGTAGGAGACTGCTCGAGATGATACACCGAGCCGAGCTTCCAGATTTCCACATCCTTAGCCGGTACCTCATTGTACATATTTTTCATAGATTCATGGTTCTTCTTGGGAATTCCATAGACATCAACATCATCCTCTCTCTGCCTTTGGAGCATTCAGAAGGCTGCCCATTCTTCAACAGTTGAAGAGAATCTTTGGCCTTCACCATCCATGTGATCTTTCCATCCGGATAGAAATGAGTCAGGCATAGAATTGCATGATCATCTCATCATTCCAATCATGTCTTCTTCGACCAACAAACTCAAGAACACCACATGCAAGTGAAGCTCTCATGCACATGTGGAAAGAAGTCTCTGTGCTCTTCACTATCAATGTATGCCCAGTCAACATATCTAGTATCTGCAACAATGGGCTTCTTGTCCATTAGCACAGTCTCATAGAAGTCCTGCTGCTCTCTGGTGTGGAACCTTGGATCAACAGCAGTTCTTCTTCTCACAGCATATGGATCAGCTTGTCTCCATAGCCTGAGACCTTTATCCTTTCTTTCCTTCATGTTCTCAGCTCGAGGATGAGCATCATTGTGAATTGGCAATTTCGACGAAGTTTCAAGAAAACAGTGCCTCATCATCCGACTCACCGGTGGCACATTATCTTTCTTCTTCTCTGAAGCTGGAATGTTCTGATAGTTTTCTTGGGCTTGGCAAAGAGGCTTGGCTTGAGCTGCCTTTGCCGGAGCAGCGAGAAGGCTTGGACTTAGAAGGTGCTCCTGCCTCGATGGCATCACCCAAGAACTTAGACTTCTGAGGAGGAGGCTATGGAGCTTCCTCATCCTCATCATCATCATCTGCTGCTTCATCATGCACAATCCTCTTCCTCTTGGAAGTTTTCTTCACCTTGCTCGAAGTTTCCTCTTCCATACTCAGCTTCTTAGCAACAGTGGACTTCTTCACTTTGCTGGTGCCTTTCTTGGTTTGCTGCCCTTGATGCTCTTTGGCAACCACTTTCTCTTTGGCTTGGAGGAGATTTCTTCCTCAGCAATGAAATCAGAATCTTCTTCATCGAATTCCTCTTCTTCCCGCCCCGGTGGCTGCAGGAGGCAAACCACTTGGTGTGCTCCTCTCACCATCATCCTAAAAGCTGCCGGCCTCGGGACTAGTGCCCGCCTCGAATTTCAGCAATTGGTGACTCAGACTGTTCGCTGTCACTGCATCCGACATGGCCGACAACCCGTGAATAGATTAGGTGTAGGCGAATAGAAGAGTTATCACAAACTGCAGAAGATTTTGCAAAAAAAAATGAGTTCAAATTTCAATTTTAGGTTTTCACATAATGCATTTCGGTCAGACCGAGTCTAAAATTCGGTGAATCCGAAGTGTCCTAACAGAAGAATTCACACCACTTTCGGTGGGACCGATGTGGGTTTCGGTCCTGCCGAGAACACTAGGGTTTCACTAAATCCTCATTTCGGTCGCACCGATTTGCACAACTCGGTTGGACCGAAGGTGCGAAGGTAATGGCCAGAGGCCAAATCGGTCATACCGAGAATGTAGAATCGGTCTCACCGAGATGTGTTCGGCGGAAACCTAACCCTAAAACTTTTACTCGAATTTCGTTCAAAGAACTAATCTGCTGGATAGGAAGATCTCAAACGTGGCAAGATGCTAGGCAAACCAATCGTGCATAGAATCGGAGGTTGAAGCACGAGAGGATCAAACTCACCCTAACTTGGTGGAGTTCCTCTCGGCGCAACGGCGCGGAGAGAATGTCCGCTGACGGCGACGGAGACTCGCGGCGAGGGCGCACAAAGCGATTTACGGAGACGATCCGGAGACCACGGCAACGGCAAAGAAGGGTGTGGGGCGAGGCGTTTGAAGTAGGAATCAACGCTGCCCCTCGAGTATATATACCCTTTGTCAGTCGGTGGGACCGAGTTGTAAAACTCGGTGGCACCGAGATGGATAATCAGAGGCGTTACACATTTCGTCACGCCGAATTTGTAACTCGGTTTCACCGAGGTGAAAACCTAGATCA
This sequence comes from Aegilops speltoides, assembly GCA_021437245.1. NCBI lineage: Eukaryota > Viridiplantae > Streptophyta > Magnoliopsida > Poales > Poaceae > Aegilops > Aegilops speltoides. The sequence continues at coordinate 341,589,239 of CM038143.1, forward strand.
ATCAAATGCTTTCGGTCCGACCGATTTTGAGTGGGTTGGTCGACCAAATCACTTAGAAGGTTTTGGAAGTTTAGCCTTTGACGGATCGGTGGCTCCGAGTGCTCCTCACTCGGTGTGTCCGAAAATGACTTGTTCAAAGTTTGTGATATAAGCATGAATAGAATTTGAGACAAGAAAGCATAGATAGCTAGGGGAGGAACTTAGGCATTCTTGTCCATCCATTTGGTCAGAAAAATCCAAAAAGTCCAAAGCAACAAATGGATGTCCTCGAATGGATAAAATCATGCATCCAACATGCTCACACAATAAGATAGCAAATGAAATATGTGTCAAACATGCACAATCAAGACTCTAGCTACTATCACACAATTGTCGATGACTAGGTCATCTTTATATGAGTATATTGACTTAGGAGTCAAATGAGAACATTTGATCATAGGTCATACTCATCGTTTACGCACAAGTGGGGTTACCACTTTTACATAAAGCATTAATGTGTTCACATCATTTGAAGATGCTTTAGCTCAATTCTTTAGAGCAAAGCTCCCCCTAGATGTGAGAACCCCTTTTAAAGGGTCAAACTAACCTTGGGTTGTCGAGAAGACTTCATGTAGATGTTGAAGATGTGGATGCTCAATGTTGATGAAGATCATCAAGAGTTGGGAGCAATCCTTTGGATTCGGGCACTTTCAATACCTACATGGGTTAGTCCCACAAGGAACAAACAAGGATATCCATGGACATAGATTGAAGTTCACAATAGATGATGTCCATGAAAGCAATGATTACCTTGTCCCTTGACTTTCCAACAAGAGGGTTTGTGACTCCATGAACTAGTGCAAGATGTGGAAGTTGATTGCACAAGTTCTTGCCAAAAAGAATGTGAGTGAAGTATGTTGGCGGAGTCACCCTCAAGAACTCTCTAGTTCTTCTTCTTCGGGATCCACATCATCTTGATGGGAATCCTTGGGGTAGTAGTTGAGCTTGACGAAGTAGAACTTGACGTTTCCTTGGGAACCCACTTGACCATGGCTTTAGGTGCTTCAATAAATGCATCAATCTCCTCTTGAAGCTTGTCCTTTCCTTTTAGCTTGTGGTCTTGTGGTGGAAGATCATCTTGTGCTTGTTCCACATTGGAAGAAGTAGGATCATACTTCTCCTTTTGAGAAACAAACTTTGGAGTGGGATATTGACCTTCTTCCCATTCAACACCCTCGGCGTTGAACTTTCGCTCAAAACCAATTCCTTGATTCTTCCGTGCCTTCCTTGCTTGTAACAATTTCTCAAAGTTCTTGCTTCCGCAAGGCTCTTGTAGACACCTTTCTCTATAATCCCTTTCAATAAACTATTTTCTTGCTCAAGTGTAACTTGGCTTGAAACATTGTTAGTGGAATCAAGAGAATTACTAGAAGCAACAACATTAGATTTGGCATGGTTATTGTTACTACTAGATGAAGAATTTTTCTTATGCTTGTCATGCTTAGTTTTAATAGGTGGCAAGAAATTTGACAAGAGAAGTCGTTTGGCAAGATATGAAGAACTCTTCTTTCGAAGATCGTCATTGATAGCTTTTAGAAACTCATGTTCTTGCTCTAGATTGAGCTTCTCGAAGCGTAGCTTCTCATGAGATCTTAGGAGCTCTCTATGATCTTCTTGAGTTGTTTCATGAGCTAACTTAAGAGTGTTTAGTTCTTTAGTTAGACGCTCAATCTCCTTCATAGCATTGTCATTCGACTCTTCTCGACTATAAAGACTACTAGCATGTTCATCATTACTAGGCTCACTAGATTTGTCATGTAAAAGCTCATCTTCACCAAGCAAGCCATCCTCATCACTATCAAAGTCAATAAATTCAGGGTGTGATACCTTGGGGCCTTTAGCCATGAAGCATCTTCCAATTCCCTCATTTGGTGAATCAAATAAGTCATAGGAGTTGGAGTTGGAGGACACGAGAGCAAGACCGCAACACCTTCATCTTGATCAGTAGTCGGAGTTGGAGTGATAGCTTCTTTCGGAGTGATTGTCTGAGTCGGAGCCGAGACCCATTCACCTACATGAGCTTGATGTTTTCTTCTTGTGTAGCTCCTTGATGACTTGTCTTTCCTCTCCGAATCCTTGCTTCTCCGAGAGGGTCTTCGTTCATAACGATCATCTCTACTCCTTCTCTCTTTCCGAGGTGACTCTTCTCTTGAGCTTCTCCTTCTTGGAGATTCTTCTCTTCTCTTGTGGGGAGCCGAGCACTCATTTGAGTAGTGTTCGGGTCTTCCACAATTGTAGCAGTTTCGATCACGACTAGAAGATCTCTTTTCATCATATGATCTAGACTTTGAGCTTCTTTCCTTGCTTCTACTCTTGTAGAATTTGTTGAAGTTCTTCACCATTAGGCTTATCTCTTCATTGGAAACTAGCTTGTCACTTGAGGTTGTAGGAGCATCACTTGTAGCTTTGTAAGCACCACTTGACTTGTTGTGAAGCTCTTCCTTATCTTTAAGTGTCATCTCATGAGCAACAATTCTTCCAATGACTTCGGTAGGCTTGAGATTCTTGTAGTTTGGCATCATTTGGATCAAAGTGCACACGGTGTCATACTTTCCATCCAAAGCTCTGAGAATCTTCTTGATGATGAATCGGTCGGTCATTTCTTCGCTTCCTAAGCCGGCAATCTCATTCGTGATGAGAGCAAGCCTAGAGTACATTTCAGCGACTCCTTCACCTTCCTTCATCTTGAACTTGTCAAGTTGACCTTGAAGAACATCTAGCTTTGATTCCTTCACGGACTCGGTACCTTCGTGCATTTCACCAAAGTATCCCAAATCTCTTTTGCATTCTCAAGACGGCTGATTTTGTTGAACTCCTCGACACAAAGCATTGAAGAGAATGTCACAAGCTTGAGCATTGTTTTGCAACATCCGCAATTCATCCGCTGTAGCTTCACGATCCGGAACTTTTCCTTCCTCAAGAACTCACCTTGCAAGCCAACACAAATAATGCCCCATGCGGCAGGTTATGTCCAAGAATATGCATTTTCATTTTATGCTTCCAACTAGCAAAATTTGAACCATCAAAGTAAGGACCTCTTTAAAATTACCTCACTAGACGCCATACTCTCCTAGGTTGTGAAACCAAGCTTATGGAGTCCAATGCAATGGAAACCAATACAATGGAGACCAACGCTCTGATACCACTTGTAGGATCGAAAGTATGTCTAGAGGGGGGGTGATTAGACTACTTGACAATATAAAAATTCAGCCTTTTGATAAAGACAAGTTTTTGGTAGATTCACAATGGATATCAAGTCAAGTATCACCCTACACATGCAATTCTAGAGTATTGGCAGCGGAAAGTAAATTGCACATGTAGTAAAGAGAGGTGGAGAAGAGCAAACGCAATTTGGAGACACGGAGATTTTTTCTCGTGGTTCCGATAGGTGGTGCTATCGTCAATCCACGTTGATGGAGACTTCAACCCACGGAGGGTAACGGCTGCGAGAGTCCACGGAGGGCTCCACCCACGAAGGGTCCACGAAGAAGCAACCTTGTCTATGCCATCATGGCATACGCCCACGGAGGACTAGCCTTACTGGGTAGATCTTCACAGTAGGCGATCTCCTTGCCCTTACAAACTTCTTGGTTCAACTCCACATCTTGACGGAGGCTCCCAAGCGACACCTAACCAATCTAGGAGGCACCACCCTCCAAAAGGTAATAGATGGTGTTGATGATGATGAACTCCTTGCTCTTGTGCTTCAAATGATAATCTCCCCAACACTCAACTCTCCTCACTGATTTGGCTGTGGTGGAAGAAAGGCTAGAGATCAAGCTTCATATGGTGGGAGTGGAGCAACTTGATCTCAACACAAGGGTAGGTAGTTTTCTTCTCAGAAATGTAAGGTAGGAGTGGTAGTTCTTTTGATGGCTCTCTCCATGAATGAAGAGGGGTGGAGGGTATTTATAGCCTCCACACAAAATCCAACTGTTACACACATTTGACCAATCTCGGTCAGACCGAAGTTGACAACTCGGTGAGACCGAAAGTTCAAAACATGTGAACGTTGGGATTTTCGGTGGGACCGAAAATACAATCTCGGTGAGTCCGATTCTTCCAAAGACTAGGGTTTGCCAATCTCGGTGGGACCGACTTTATCATCTCAGTGACACCGATTTGATGACAAAAGGTTACAGAAGCTTGGCAACACTAGTTTCGGTGAGACCGAGTTCAGAATCGGAAAATCCGAAATTTCTAGGGTTTGGCTATATGGCTGAGGTGGTTCATCTCGGTGTGACTGAGTTTATGGAAATCGGTGGGACCGATATTACTTATGAGTGTATATTGGAATGAAAGATTGCTGATAGTTTGGGAGATGTATCACTAAGCACTTTGAGCAACCAGATCATTATCATAACCTCATCCCCTTTTAATAGTATTGGCTTTCCTATGGACTCAATGTGATCTTGGATCACTAAACCAAAAATGGAGTCTTGAGCTTTTGCCAATGCTTGCCTTAGCATTTTGAGGGGTCCACTTCTTCAGTCATAGCCATTCCCATATCACTGAACTTTCTGAAATGATTCTCAAGAAACTATTAGTTCAATGATATATATATGTTGTTATTAATTACCAAAACCACCCGGGGATTAGTTGCACTTTCAGTCCTCGATAATATTGTAGCGGTGCTTAGGCGAAGCCCTGCGACGGTAGAACATCAAGATCGTCACCACGCCGTCGTTCTGACGGAACTCTTCCCCGACATTCTGCTGGATCGGAGTCCGGGGATCGTCATCGAGCTGAACGTGTGCTAGAACTCGGAGGTGCCGTAGTTTCGGTGCTTGATCGGTCGGGCCGTGAAGACGTACGACTACATCAACTGCGTTATTCCAACGCTTCTGCTTTCGGTCCACGAGGGTACATGGACAACACTCTCCCCTCTCGTTGCTATGCATCACCATGATCTTGCATGTGCGTAGGAATTTTTTTGAAATTACTACGTTCCCCAACAACGGCATCCGAGCCTAGTTTTATGCGTAGATGTTATATGCACGAGTAGAACACAAGTGAGTTGTGGGCGATACAAGTCATACTGCTTACTAGCATGTCATACTTTGGTTCGGCGGTATTGTTGGATGAAGCGGCTCGGACCGACATTACGCGTATGCTTACGCGAGACTGGTTCTACCGACGTGCTTTGCACACAGTGGTCTGGCGGTGTCTGCTTTCTCCAACTTTAGTTGAACCGAGTGTGGCTACGCCCGGTCCTTGCGAAGGTTAAAACAACACTAACTTGACGAAATATCGTTGTGGTTTTGATGCATAGGTAAGAACGGTTCTTGCTCAGCCTGTAGCAGCCACGTAAAATTTGCAACAACAAAGTAGAGGACGTCTAACTTGTTTTTGCAGGGCATGTTGTGATGTGATATGGTCAAGACGTGATGCTATATTTTATTGTATGAGATGATCATGTTTTGTAACCGAAGTTGTCGGCAACTGGCAGGAGCCATATGGTTGTTGCTTTATTGTATGAAATGCAAACGCCCTGTAATTGCTTTACTTTATCACTAAGCGGTAGCGATAGTCGTAGAAGCAATAGATGGCGTAACGACAACAATGCTACGATGGAGATCAAGGTGTCATGCAGGTGACGATGGTGATCACGATGGTGCTTCGAAGATGGAGATCACAAGCACAAGATGATGATGGCCATATCATATTACTTATATTGATTGCATGTGATGTTTATCCTTTATGCATCTTATCTTGCTTTGATTGACGGTAGCATTTTAAGATGATCTCTCACTAATTATCAAGAAGTGTTCTCCCTGAATATGCACCATTGCGAAAGTTCTTCGTGCTGAGACACCACGTGATGATCGGGTGTGATAGGCTCTACGTTCAAATACAACGGGTGCAAAATAGTTGCACACGCAGAATACTCAGGTTAAACTTGACGAGCCTAGCATATACAGATATGGCCTCGGAACACGGAGACCAAAAGGTCGAACGTGAATCATATAGTAGATATGATCAACATAGTGATGTTCAACATTGAAACTACTCCATCTCACGTGATGATCAGACATGGTTTAATTGATTTGGATCACATGATCACTTAGATGACTAGAGAGATGTCTGTCTAAGTGGGAGTTCTTAAGTAATATGATTAATTGAACTTAAATTTATCATGAACTTAGTACCTGATAATATTTTGCTTGTCTATGTTTGTTGTAGATAGATGGCTCGTGCTATTGTTCCGTTGAATTTTAATGCGTTCCTTGAGAAAGCTAAGTTGAAAGATGATGGTAGCAACTACACGGATCGGGTCCGTAATTTGAGGATTATCCTCATTGCTGCACGTAAGAATTACGCCCCGAAGCACCGCTGGGTGCAAGGCCTGCTGCAGATGCAACTGACGATGTTAAGAACGTCTGGTAGAGCAAAGCTGATGACTGATTGATAGTTCAGTGTGCCATGCTTTACGGCTTGGAACTGGGTCTTCAACGACGTTTTGAACGTCATGGAGCATATGAGATGTTCCAGGAGTTGAAGTTAATATTTCAAGCAAATGCCCGGATTGAGAGATATGAAGTCTCCAATAAGTTCTATAGCTGTAAGATGGAGGAGAATAGTTCACAAGGAACACATACTCAAAATGTCTGGGTATAATAATCACTTGATTCAACTAGGAGTTAATCTTCCTGATGATAGTGTCATTGACATAATTCTTCAATCACTGCCACCAAGCTACAAGAGCTCGTGATGAACTACAATATACAAGGGACGGATAAGACTATTCCCGAGCTCTTCGCAATGCTGAAAGCTGCGGAGGTAGAAATCAAGAAGGAGCATCAAGTTTTGATGGTCAATAAGACCACCAGTTTCAAGAAAAAGGGCAAAGGGAAGAAGAAGGGGAACTTCAAGAAGAACAGCAAACAAGTTGTTGCTCAAGAGAAGAAATCCAAATCTGGACCTAAGCCTGAGACTGAGTACTTCTACTGCAAGAAAACTAGACACTGGAAGCGGAACTGCCCCAAGTATTTGGCGGATAAGAAGGATGGCAAGGTGAACAAAGGTATATGTGATATACATGTTATTGATGTGTACCTTACTAATGCTCGCAGTAGCACCTGGGTATTTGATACTGGTTCTATTGCTAATATTTGCAACTCGAAACAAGGACTACGGATTAAGCAAAGATTGGCTAAGGACGAGGTGACGATGCGCGTGGGAAATGGTTTCAAAGTCGATGTGATCGCGGTCGGCACGCTACCTCTACATCTACCATCGGGATTAGTTTTAGACCTAAATAATTGTTATTTGGTGCCAGCGTTGAGCATGAACATTATATCTAGATCTTGTTTGATGCGAGATGGTTATTCATTTAAATCAGAGAATAATGGTTGTTCTATTTATATGAGCAATATCTTTTATGGTCATGCACCCTTAAGGAGTGGTCTATTTTTATTAAATCTCGATAGTAGTGATACACATATTCATAATGTTGAAGCCAAAAGATGCAGAGTTGCTAATGATAGTGCAACTTATTTGTGGCACTGTCGTTTGGGTCATATTGGTGTAAAGCGCATGAGGAAACTCCATACTGATGGACTTTTGGAATCACTTGATTATGAATCACTTGGTACTTGCGAACCGTGCCTCATGGGCAAGATGACTAAAATGCCGTTCTCCAGAACTATGGAGCGAGCAACTGATTTGTTGGAAATCATACATACTGATGTATGTGGTCCAATGAATATTGGGGCTCGCGGCGGGTATCGTTATTTTCTCACCTTCATAGATGATTTGAGCAGATATGGGTATATCTACTTGATGAAACATAAGTCTGAAACATTTGAAAAGTTCAAAGAATTTCAGAGTAAAGTGGAAAATCATCGTAACAAGAAAATAAAATATCTACGATCTGATCGTGGAGGAGAATATTTGAGTTACGAGTTTGGTTTACATTTCAAGCAATGCGGAATAGTTTCAAGAACTCACGCCACCCGAACACCACAACGAAATGGTGTGTCCGAACGTCAGAATCGTATTTTACTAGATATGGTGCGATCTATGATGTCTCTTACCGATTTACCGCTATCGCTTTTGGGGTTATGCTTTAGAGACGGCCGATTCACGCTAAATAGGGCACCATCAAAATCCGCTGAGACGATGCCTTATGAACTGTGGTTTGGCAAGAAACCAAAGTTGTCATTTCTTAAAGTTTGGGGCTGCGATGCTTATGTGAAGAAACTTCAACCAGATAAGCTCGAACCCAAATCGGAGAAATGTGTCTTCATAGGATACCCAAAAGAGACTATTGGGTACACCTTCTATCACAGATCTGAGGGCAAGATTTTTGCTGCTAAATTCGGATCCTTTCTAGAGAAGGAGTTTCTCTCAAAAGAAGTGAGTGGGAGGAAAGTAGAACTTGATGAGGTAACTATACCTGCTCCCTTATTGGAAAGTAGTTCATCACAAGAACCAGTTCTTGTGACAACTACACTAATCAGTGAGGAAGCTAATGATATTGATCATGAAACTTCAGATCAAGTTACTACCGAACCTCGTAGGTCCACAAGAGTAAGATCCGCACCAGAGTGGTACGGTAATCCTATTCTGGAAGTCATGTTACTTGACCATGGCGAACCTACAAACTATGAGGAAGCGATGATGAGCCTAGATTCCGCAGAATGGCTTGAGGCCATGAAATCTGAAATGGGATCCATGTATGAGAACAAAGTATGGACTTTGGTTGACTTGCCCGATAATCGGCAAGCCATCAAGAATAAATGGATCTTCAAGAAGAAGACCGACGCTGATGGTAATGTAACTGTCTACAAAGCTCGACTTGTTGCGAAAGGTTTTCGACAAGTTCAAGGGGTTGACTGTGATGAGACTTTCTCACCCGTAGCTATGCTTAAGTCTGTCCGAATCATGTTAGCAATTGTCGCATTTTTATGATTATGAAATTTGGCAAATGGATGTCAAAACTGCATTCCTGAATGGATTTCTGGAAGAAGAGTTGTATATGATGCAACCGAAAGGTTTTATCGATCCAAAAGGTGCTAACAAAGTGTGCAAGCTCTAGCGATCCATTTATGGACTGGTGCAAGCCTCTCGGAGTTGGAATAAACGCTTTGATAGTGTGATCAAAGCATATGGTTTTATACAGACTTTTGGAGAAGCCTCAGATTTACAAGAAAGTGAGTGGGAGCTCAGTAGCATTTCGATATTATATGTAGATGACATATTGTTAATTGGAAATGATATATAATTTCTGGATAGCATAAAGGGATACTTGAATAAAAGTTTTTCAATGAAAGACCTCGGTGAAGCTGCTTACATATTGGGCATCAAGATCTATAGAGATAGATCAAGACGCTTGATTGGACTTTAACAAAGCACATACCTTGATAAAGTTTTGAAAAGGTTCAAAATGGATCGCAAAGAAAGGATTCTTGCCCAGACATAAGGTGTGAAGTTGAGTCGACTCAATGCCCGACCACGCAGATTTATAGAGATAAAATGAAAGATGTTCCTATGCTTCAGCCATAGGCTCTATCATGTATGCAATGATGTGTACCAGACCGACGATGCTTAGCAATAAGCTTGGTGTAGGTACCAAAGTAATCCAGAGGGATCATCGACAGCGATCAAGAATATCCCAAATACCGAAAAGGACTAAGGATATGTTTCTCGTTTATGGAGGTGCAAAGAGCTAGTCGTAAATGGTTACGTCGATGCAAGCTTTGACACTGATCCAGGCGATTCTAAATCGCAAACCGGATACGTGTTTATATTACAAAGCGTCGTGGTGGGATCTACATGCGAAGTGGAGTACATAGCTGCTTCGGAAGCAGCAAATGAAGGAGTCTGGATGAAGGAGTTCATTTCCGATCTAGGTGTCATACCTAGTGCATCGGGACCAATGAAGATCTTCTCGTGACAATATCGGTGCAATTGCCTTGGCAAGGAATCCAGATTTCACAAGAGGACCAAGCACATCAAGAGACGCTTCAATTCCATCCGGGACCAAGTCCAGGTGGGAGACATAGAGATTTGCAAGATACATACGGATCTAAATGTTGCAGACCCATTGACTAAGCCTCTTCCACGAGCAAAACATGATCAGCACCAAGACTCCATGGGTGTTAGAATCATTACCGTGTAATCTAGATTATTGGCTCTAGTGCAAGTGGGAGACTGAAGGAAATATGCCCTAGAGGCAATAATAAAGTTATTATTTATTTCCTCATATCATGATAGATGTTTATTATTCATGCTATAATTGTATTAACCGGAAACATGATACATGTGTGAATACATAGACAAACTTAATGTCACTAGTATGCCTCTACTTGACTAGCTCATTAATCAAAGATGGTTATGTTTCCTAACCATAGACATGTGTTGTCATTTGATTAACGGGATCACATCATTAGGAGAATGATGTGATTGACTTGACCCATTCCGTTAGCTTAGCACTTGATCGTTTATTATGTTTCTATTGCTTTCTTCATGACTTATACAAGTTCCTATAACTATGAGATTATGCAACTCCCGTTTACCGGAGGAACACTTTTTGTGCTAACAAACGTCACAACGTAACTGGGTGATTATAAAGGAGCTCTACAGGTGTCTCCAAAGGTACATGTTGAGTTGGCGTATTTCAAGATTAGGTTTTGTCACTCCGATTGTCGGAGAGGTATCTCTGGGCCCTCTCGGTAATGCACATCACTATAAGCCTTGCAAGCAATGTAGCTAATGAGTTAGTTATGGAATGATGCATTACGTAACGAGTAAAGAGACTTGGTGGTAACGAGATTGAACTAGGTATTGAGATACCGACGATCGAATCTTGGGCAATTAACATACCGATGACAAAGGGAACAACGTATGTTGTTATGCGGTTTGACCGATAAAGATCTTTGCTACCTCTTGAGCACTGCATTGGATTTCCCCGAAGAGGAGATGATGATGCAGTAAAGTAGCGTAAGTATTTCCCTCAATTTTTGAGAACCAAGGTATCAATCCAGTAGGAGACCACGCACAAGTCCCTCGTACCTACACAAAACGATAGCAACTCGCAACCAACGCTTAGGGGTTGTCAATCCCTTCACGGTCACTTACGAGTGAGATCGATAGAGATAATATTTTGGTATTTTTGATAGATAGATGCAAAGTAAAAATAAAGGCAAAGTAAAAATAAAGCAAGTAAATAAAGTGATATAGATTGATATGATGAGAATAGACCCGGGGGCCATAGGTTTCACTAGTGGCTTCTCTCAAGAGCATAAGTATTCTACGGTGGGTGAAAAAATTACTATTGAGCAATTGACAGAATTGAGCATAGTTATGAGTATATCTAGGCAATGATCATGTATATAGGCATCACGTCCAAAACAAGTAGATCGAAACGATTCTCATCTACTACTATTACTCCACTCATCGACCGCTATCCAAAGATGCATCTAGAGTATTAAGTAAAAACAGAGTAACGCCGTAATCAAGATGACATGATGTAGAGGATAAATTCATGCAATATGATAAAAAACCCATCTTGTTATCCTCGATGGCAACAATACAATACGTGCCTTGCAACTCTTTTTATCATCGAGTAAGGACACCAAGATTGAACCCAAAGCTAAGCACTTCTCCCATTGCAAGAACTACCAATCTAGTCACCAAACCAAAAGATAATTTGAAGAGACTTGCAAAGATAACTCAATCATACATAAAAGAATTCAGAGAAGAATCAAATATTTTCCATCGATAATCTTCGGATCATAAACCCACAATTCATCGGTCTCAACAAACACACCGCAAAAAAGATTACATCGAATAGATCTCCACGAGAGAGGGAGAACATTGTATTGAGATCCAAAAGAGAGAAGAAGCCATCTAGCTACTAGCTATGGACCCAAGGTCTGAAGTAAACTACTCACACTTCATCGGAGGGGCTATGGTGATGATGTAGAAGCCCTCCGTGGTGGATGCCCCTCCGGTGGAGCTCCTAACAGGCCCCAAGATGGGATCTCGTGGATCTGAAGGTTGCGGCGGTGGAATTAGGTTTTGGCTCCGCTCGATCGCTCGGGATACGTGAGGTATATATAGGAGGAAGGAGTACGCCGGTGGAGCTCTAAGGGGCCCACGAGGTAGGGGCGTGCTCAGAGGCGCGCCCACCTCGTGACCTCCTGCACCGCTTGGAGTAGGGTCCAAGTCTCCGGGGTCACGCTCGTTGGAAAATCACGACCCAAGGTTTCATTCCGCTTGGACTCCGCTTGATATTCTGCTTTCTTGAAATGTGAAAAGGCAAAAACAAGCATTTCGGGCTGGGCCTCCGGTTAATAGGTTAGTCCCAAAAGTAATATAAAAGTGGAAAATAAAGCCCAATATAGTCCAAAACAGTAGATAAAGTAGCATGGAGCAATCAAAAATTATAGATATGTTGGAGACGTATCAATCTTCGTAGAATATGTAGGAGCCAATATGAGCATCCAGGTTCCACTATTGGTTATTAACCGGAAATAGTTCTAGGTCATGTCTACATAGTTCTCGAACCCGTAGGGTCCGCACGCTTAAGGTTTCGATGACAGTTATATTATGAGTTTATGAGTTTTGATGTACCGAAGTTTGTTTGGAGTCCCGGATGTGATTACGGACATGACGAGGAGTCTCGAAATGGTCGAGACATGAAGATTGATATATTGGAAGCCTATATTTGGATATCGGAAGTGTTCCGGGTGAAATCAGGATTTTACAGGAGTACCGGGAGGTTACCGGAACCCCCCGGAGGAATAATGGGCCTACATGGGCCCTAGTGGAGAGGAAGAGAGGAGGCAAGGGCTGGGTCACGCCCCCTCCCCCCCTAGTCCGAATAGGACAAGGAGAGGGGGGGGGCGGCGCCCCCCCCCCTTTCCTTCCTCTCTCCCTCTTCCTTCCCCACTTCTCCTATTCCAACTAGGAAAGAAGGGAGTCCTACTCCTGGGAGTAGGACTCCCTTGGCGCCTCCTTGGTCGGCCGCCCCTTCCCTTGGCTCCTTTATATCACGGGGCAGGGGGGCACCTCTAGACACAACAATTGATCTCTTGATCTCTTAGCCGTGTGCGGTGCCCCCCTCCACCATAGTCCTCGATAATATTGTAGCGGTGCTTAGGCGAAGCCCTGTGACGGTAGAACATCAAGATCGTCACCACGCCGTCGTGCTGACGGAACTCTTCCCCGACATTCTGCTGGATCGGAGTCCGGGGATCGTCATCGAGCTGAACGTGTGCTAGAACTCGGAGGTGTCGTAATTTCGGTGCTTGATCGGTCGGGCCGACGTACGACTACATCAACCGCGTTATTCCAACGCTTCCGCTTTTGGTCTACGAGGGTACGTGGACAACACTCTCCCCTCTCGTTGCTATGCATCACCTTGATCTTGCGTGTGCGTAGGAATTTTTTTGAAATTACTACGTTCCCCAACAGCATCACGTGAAGCTCGGACGGTGTTGGCAAGATCTTCAACGGCATCTCCATGGGAAGGTGTGTGAGGCACACCAAAAGACATTCCGCCCATGGCGGCCGAAGTTGGACCCATTCCTCCCATGAGAGAAGCAAAACTCATGCCTCCCATGGCGACCATAGCGCCGGGAGGTGCTCCAAAGCCATCCATGCCACCCATGCCTCCCATGGTCTCCATGGTAGCTCCAAAGCCACCCATGGCATCTAAGCCGCCCACGGTACCTCCGAAGCCACCCATGCCTCCCATGGCGCCAAGGCCACCGCCACCCATGCCGCCATGGCCACCGCCACCCATTGCGCCAAGGCCACCACCACCCATCGCGCCAAGGCCACCGCCACCCATTGCGCGAATCATGCTCTTTTTTGGATCAACACTTCTTCACGGCAAAGATTGGCAAACTCCTTTTGTGCCTCACTGAGGTTAGATGTGTCCAAGAAGAACAAGTGCTTCTCCCATTCCAACAATCTAGTTCGCTCCTCATTGCTCACCTTCCTCTCCTCCAAAGCCACCTTCCTCTCCTCGGCCGCCACCCTCCTCTCCTCGGCCGCCAACCTCCTCTCCTCGGCCGCGACATCTTGGTTCCTTGCCATTTTCCTCACCTCGTTGGCTTCTCTTCTTGCATTGACAATCGCTTCCATAGCATTTTTGATCTCATCATCTCCTTTCCTCTTCTTCTTTTCTGTTTTGTCTTTCTTGCACCCATCCGGTCGTTTTGGCTTCGAGTATGAAACCGATTTGGGTGTGGGGCTTCTCTTTCCGTCATCTCTTGATGCATCATCCTCCTCCTCCTCCTCATCATCATCATCATTCAACTCAATTGTTCGTTTGCGTTTGTTGCTCAAATGCAAATCATCCAAATCTTCACGCTTCTTCCATTTCTCATCATCCTTCAACACTTCATAGCAATGAGACAAGGTAAAGATCATTCCTTTCTTGATCTTCCCCTTCTTGGTTTTCCTCTCCTCTTCTTTGAACAAGTTTTGTGCAATGTGGTACTACATGAAAACAAAGCAAGTTAGCACTTCGAACACCAACAACAAGTATGATGAACATGTATGAAATGCCACTTACTCTATTGTCCTCATTTGTGCCACTTGGGTTCAACTTGTCAACCGCCTTTTGACAGGCCGCCCACCTTTGACAATCCGAGTTGATTGTCGACCACCGGGACCGAAGTGATCTCTCGGAGCGGTCAATTCCACTCACGTTGCGAACATCAAAGTGTTCTTTCATCCGCCCGCAATAAGCATCTCTACTTTGATCACCTCCAACGGATGGATCCCTCGACACTTGCAACCAAGTATTGCATAGTAAGATGTCATCGGCGTTAGTGTAATTGCCCGCTCTTCCTTTCGGCGCGTCGACATTGCCCTCACCATCCTCGTCCACCTCGAACTCATGGTCTTCAAAATGCATGTCATTGGTTTGAGACCAATGTGAATTGTTGGTGCCAACACCCATAGTTGACACGTATGCATCATCGTTGACACTACAAAATATATAGAACAATGCAAATAAGCTATCTATATGGATGAATTCAAAAAATAACAAAAAAAAAGAAAAGTTGGAAAATTTTTCTACCTTTGGGGCATATCGTCGAACACGTTGTGCGTGTCATCGGCCGGCTCAAAGAGTGATCTCGCCGGCGCTTCGGTAGCCGCTGCGCCCGTCACACGCCCTGCAAGCTTCTTTCTCCTCGCCTTCGAGGTGCTGGAGCCGTCCGCCGCCTTGTTCTTCTTCGCGGATGTCTTGCCCTTCTTCGGCCGCGCCGCATTGGGGAGCTTCGAGGGGCGGCGGCGGCACGGGACGGCGCCAGCGCGAGCCACCCGCCGCCGTGGTCATCCGCGGCGGCATGAAGAGGTTGCATGAGGCCGATGCTCGGAGGAGTTCCGGCGGTGGCGAGGCTAACGCCTCCCGCTTAGGGCTTCGGCGATGGCGGCGAAGTGTCGCGGTAGGGATGGGGTGGCGAAGGTGCCGCGCGTCGCCCATCGGGTCAAGTTCGCGGCGTCGCCACGCTGCGGCGGTGGCGGGGAGAGAGCGCGTCAAGCGCTTCGTGTGTGCCATGCGTGAAGCCGCGCCCAAATACACAAAGGCGAAGTTGACGTTTGGACCGCGCTAACTAACTACATATGCCGCCGACGCTACGGTTATTGCGCGCCCGCTAGAGCTTGTCTACAGGTTGCGCGCGCGCTAAAATGGCAAATTTACGGCGCGGCGCTTATTTAGCGCGGCTGTTGGAGATGCTTTAAGTGCGCTCGACCGGTTCCATGGCGCCTGTATTGATTCCGGATAGGAATTGCCTACACGCGACCACTAGCATTTTCTTTTTGAGAGGGCGACCACTAGCAAGCTGGCTCAGTGCGGTTGATTGTTGCCATTCCTAGCGGTCGTTGTAAGTGCTCTCAGCACGTTTCTTCGTTTTTTTCCTTTTATTTTTGAGGTAAATACACTAGAAATCTTGCAACTTGCTTGCGACGGTCAGTTTGATGCACAAACTTGCAATATACATGTTTCTGGTCATTTAACTTGCGCGGGCGTGCAAATACGGTCACATTTTATACGTGGGTGTATTCGCTGCCTACATGGCACACCAACATGGCCAGGGCCGATGTTTTTAGAAACACCCTCATTTTTTTTACTTTGTACAAAAGCAAACAAAAGTTGCCCGCTGGGTCCCACCGTCAATATACGTTGTAAATATATTGGGCCAGTGTCAGTGGCTAGTGCACGTTGTTAAACAAAACGTGTTGTATTCAATCTCTGTAAAACATAGCAGTCGTACGTAGCTCTTTCTCTTCCTGATTCTCTCTGTAAACCGACCCGTCTTGTATCCTAGGACAAAGGCGGTCTTCTAATATAAATATAGATCACGCGGCCTTCTACTGAAGGTAGGAACGCTTCCACCAATATTCTTACACACGTGATGTTTTTTCTTCCGAAAGACGCTCGTTTCTTTTACTTTGTACAAAAGCACTTCAATAATGGTTGTCCGCTGGGTCGTAAAGTCAGTGTAAGTTGTAAATATTTGGGCTGGAAAAAATGGGACGAGCGAGTTCTAACCAACGACCTATTGTAATTGTAATGGAGCTTATCCACCGCAACTGACCGTACTTGGTATTTTATTTCGACTACTAAGGTATATCACCTCTAAAATAAAAGTGCACATTCTGAATATATTTTCATTTCTCTAGATTTTTAAATTTAAAATTATTCGGATTCAACCAAATTTTCAGATGAATTGTTTGAAACAAAATTACATACATTCATTCTGCGCTATATTTTCTTTTGTCTAGATTTTTAATCTAAAATTATTTGAATTCAAACAAAATTTATTTATTTATTCCGGAAAAATATACACACATTCATTCTGACCTATGTTTTCTTTTATCTAGATTATCCAATTTAAATTTATTCGAATTTGAACAAAATTTATGTTGATTTGTTTGAAAGAAATTTACATACATTCATTATGAACTAAATTTCTTTTATATAGACTATTCAAATTCAAATAAAAATTAGTTGATTTGCCGGAAAAAATTCGTACATTCATTCTGACCCATATTTTTATCGAGATTTTCAAATTTAAAATTATTAGAATTCAAACAAAATTTTGTTGTTTTGTCCAAAAAAATACGTACATTTATTGGGCACCAAATTTCCTTTTATCCTTATTTTCAAATTTCAAATTATTTGAATTCAAACAAAAATTAGATAATTTGTCCAAAAAATGATGTACATTCTTCTTAACATATTATTTCTTTCAGCTAGATTTTTAATTCATAATAAATTAGTTTATTTGTCCAAAATAAATTTACGTATATTCATTATGAACTATATTTTATTTTATCTAGATTATTCAAATTCAATAAAAAATTAGTTGCTTTGTCCGAAAAAATTACATACATTCATTTTGACCTATAATTTCTTTTATCTAGATTTTCAAATTTAAAATTATTTGAATTCAAACAAAAATTTACATTAATTATGCACTATATATTTTAATCTACATTTTTAATTTAAAATTACTAAAATTCATACAAAAATTTAGTTGATTTGTCCAAAAAATACGTACACTCATTCCGCACTATATTTCCTATCTAGAATTTTAAATTTGAAATAACTTGAATTCAAACAAAATCTAGTTGATTTGTGCCAAAAAGTTTATCTAGAATTAAGTAATTTTCTTAAATAGAAAAAAAGAATATATTTAAATGTCATTGTGGCCGGATGGTTGGCGCTCGCACGCGCGGCGAGCTTACGTGGTCATAGATTAGAACTGGAACTTTAACTCGTACGATTTATCTTATATAAAGCTAATTGTGCTCTATAACGTCAACAGCAAGGAGGTCAAGTGGCTATCTAAGTGAGGCGAATAATAGCAGGTCGTGTGTTTGAATCCTGGTGCCGCTCTAGCACTTTTCATTTTATTTGAGGATTTTCTGCATAAATAAATAAAATGCAAGGGTGCTTTTTGCAAAAAAAAAAAAACAGTGCATGCGGATTATCCACTGCGTCAGCCACTGACAGTGGACCCCTGCCAAGTTGGCAAGCCAAGCGTGCACATGATACGGTAACAAGCACCGTATATGAACGGAAAGACAAGTTAGATGACCAGAAAGACGTATTTTACAAGTTTATGCACTAAACTGACCGTCACGTGCAAGTTCTGTGACTTGTGGTGTATTTACCTCTTTATTTTTTTTGTTTTTGATGTTGTTTGTTTTTTCATCGATTTTTTTGGTTTTTCTTTTTTCCCCCTTCATTTACTTTGATCTTCTTTGTTTTCTCATTAGGGTTTTTCGTCTTTTCCTTTCGTTGCTATACTTTGGTTTTCTTTGTTTCTCTTACGATTTTTTATTTTCTTTACTTTTTGTTTTTTCTTTTGTCGGGTTCTTTAGCAGTTATATTATTTTCAACACATGTCTACTTTTTCTCAATGCACAATATATATTTTAAAACACACATAACCGCACCCTTATTTTGGCGTCTTAAACACCGATTAGGAGCTCCATATTGGCTCGTATATTCCACCTAGAGGGGAGGCTCTATTTCACACAAAATAAGCCAACTGATATAGGCCAACCTTTGACTGGGCCGGCCCATATATAGATTCTGTGGCGAACCGGCATAATGTATGAGTCGGTTTGTTTTCTACAATTTCCATTTAGGGTTTTTTCGGAGACAATACAGGCGCATATGCTCATACATACGCACATACACTCACCTCTATGAAGACACGTACACACATCCTACCCCTATGAGCACCTCCAAAAGACCGAGCCAACACATCATGTTGAGATTGACGATATCGCCAATGTCACCTCCTACTGAACGCACATTGCCAAAAGGTCTAAAACAAATCCAAGATAATGCAAGCACTAATGTCAGGTCTAGGACCTGAACCCTGGTGGGCCAGGACTACCACTGTCAAACTAACCATCGAACCACAGGTTGGTTTCATTTGGGATTTTGTGAAAACACGAAAAAACATATTTTTAGAAAGTGAGCATTTTTCAAAAATATATTTGAGAAAATAATTATGAACAATTTTTGAAAACCGAGATCCTTCTTGAAACACAAATATTTTTTGAACAATCACTTCTATAAAAGGCATACATTTTTTTGTGAACACGGACATTTATTTATTTTATTTACACACAATTTTAAGGCTACCACTTTTTAAATTATCGAACATTTTTTTGGAAACATGAACATTTTCTAAAATTCAACATTTTTAAAAATTCCAACAAATTTTGAAATTTCCAAACATTTTATATAAACACTTGAATCATAACGGCTTACTCAATTTTGACCCTATACCCCATCAGTATTTGTATAGAACTAGACCGGATCTTTCCTGAAATATAGCCTAGGAAGAGGGTACCACGCGACAAGCGTGGTAAAAGCAATTTCAATTGACAAAGAAATAGCCTAGGAAGAGGGTCTCATTCTCTAGTTGAACATGGAACATTCCATTGGGCAGGGCTTCATAACTAAACCTTTGAAAGTTACTTTCGTGAGCATTTTTTGTAAATTGAAAAATTAAAAGAAAAACAAAAGGAAAAGAAAAAAAACAATCAAAATAACCAGTCGAACCATTTCTCAAAACTGGGTCCTTGTTGTACTCCATCAGCTAACTTCCCTTGCCATCCCAGTGGGTTGAATGAGTCTTTCGGCAAGGCGACTAGAGCTTTCTAGAAGGTTCCTGACTGGTTATTTCGATATATTTTTTTCTGTTTTTTTACTTTTCCTTTCCATCTACTCCCTCCGTTCCTAAATATAAGTCTTTGTAGCGATTTCACTACAGATCATATACGAATGTATGTAGATGCATTTTTAGAGTGTGGATTCACTCATTTTGCTCTGTATGTAGCCCACAGTGAAATCCCTACGAAGACTTATATTTAGGAACGGAGAGAGTAGAACCCAAGTTTGGCCAAGAATTTGTGCCGAGCCCAGATATCACAACTGTAACCCGGAATTAACAGCTGGGAAGTCACAAGGATATCATCCAGATTAAGGCCTGCATTTCCTATCCAACGTGAAGAATCTTTTATGCTACTTCAAATTTCTTGAAGGAAGATAGAGAAGCATAGCGAAGTGCTTCAATACAATGATCATATATCGATACACGGGACCTAGTGTGAGGAACATGCATTTAGTTTGCCTTGCACGCAAGTATAAGAAGATTCCAGAAGAAACGGAATAAAAATAACACAAGCATGATCTTTAATTTGGCATCGCGTGACATATAATAAATGATCAATATCAGGGACAGTGACAATACCATGATAACGCCAAGCTACCCGGTCAGAAGTCCATGGCTCCATGTTAAGGATCGGTGGCACCATGGCTATCAGGGCATTTGGCAGGCGGCCTAACTTGTGGCTTGTCCACCTCATCTTCTTTTTTCTAACAAGTTGTCCATCTCTTCAAGTGGGCAATAGCTACCATAGCATGTCAAAGACGGCATAACATAAACACACTCACAAGTCACAAATAAAATGTACTCCCTCCGTTCGGAATTACTTGTCACAAAAATGGATGTATCTACAACTAAAATACATCTAGATACATTCATTTCTTCGACAGGTAATTCCGAACGGAGGGAGCAGCTCAAGCTTGCTAAATAATGTCATCGTTGCCCAGAAGAAGAAAGATTATGGTCATGCCAGCTTGTCACCAACGAACTTCTGACGCCAATTCAATCAAGGATTAGCATCTCATAACTATCTCAGTACCAACATCATCAAGGTCCATAATAAACTACTCCCTCAGTTCCTAAATATAAGTCTTTTTTAGAGATTTTAATATAGACAACATACGGATGTGGATGTACATAGACATATTTTAGAGTGTAGATTCACTCATTTTGCTCCGTATGTAGCCCATATTGGAATCTCTAAAAAGACTTATATTTAGGAACGGAGGGAGTAATGCTCAGAAAAGAAGGCCAATATGAAACAAAAGGACAATCATAATTTGTGAAAAATCAGTAATAAAACCATGGGACAAACTATTTTGCACCGTGCAGCTAATGTCAATTTGGACTTCAAACTTCCTAAAAAGGAAAATTTCAAAATAAAAAAAAAATCCCATCGCAGTCCTCTCTGTCTAGAAGCCACCACGACTGACTGAGATAAGAATCATCATAAAGAAAAAATAACCTATTCGCATGTTAGACCAAGAAACTGAAGCATGAGTTCAAATTGGACTCTATGAAAGGGCCTTCGCAGCAAGTGGGAAATTAATTAGGACCACATGCATACATACATGATGAAAATAGCAAGCATAAATGGAAGCAGTAGCTTCGGCCATACAACTCGCTGAACCCCAAGAAAAATGGACACATTCCTCTTCCTTATCATTCTTCCATTGCTCACCGCTCTGCCATGCTCATATGCTCAGTCGATGCTAAGCACTGGCTCATCCTTATTTGTAGAAGAGCATAGGCAGACCTTCCTTACCTCACCAAATGATGATTTCTCTTGCGGCTTCTATGAAGTTGGAGAGAGTGCATTCTCCTTCTCTATCTGGTTCACCACCACCATGGAAAAGACTGTTGTATGGTCTGCAAACCCCAGGTCCTTGGTGAATGGTCATGGTTCCATGGTGTCCCTGAACCATAATGGAAACTTGGTCCTCACTGATGTCAATGGCACAGTCACTTGGGAGAGCAAGACAAGCTCTGGGGAGGGCACGATGGTTTCCCTTCTTGACACTGGCAACCTCATAATCAAAGACTCCACTGGTGCAAATTTGTGGGAAAGCTTCTCTTCACCGACAGATACATTGCTGCCTTTACAGACTCTCAAAAAGGTACAAGGCTGGTCTCCAGTTATTACAGCCTTTATTTCGACAACCACAATGTGCTACGCCTCATGTATGATAGTCCAGAAATATCAAGTATCTATTGGCCAAGTGCAGACTACACAGTGCCTCAAAGTGGGCGGACTAGCTACAACAGCTCTAGGATTGCAGTCCTCGACACTGAAGGATTTTTCCTCTCAAGTGATGGGCTGAATGTCAAGGCTTCTGATTGGGGTAATGGCGTCAAGAGAAGGCTGACAATTGGTTCTGATGGAAACCTCAGAATGTACAGTCTGAATGTGTCAAATGGGAGTTGGATAATATCATGGCAGGCTATAGCAAAACTGTGCGATGTGCATGGGCTATGTGGAAAAATGGGATATGTGAGTTCTTGCCAAGTTTCAGGTGTTCATGTCCCCCAGGATATGAGATGACCGATCCGCAAAACTGGAACAAAGGTTGCAAGCCGCAATTCAGTAAAAGCTGCAGCAAAGCAGAAGAGTTTGACTTCATCAAGCTCCCTCAAACCGACTTTTATGGCTTTGATCTGACCAATAATGTGTCCTCACTTGAAGAATGTAAAAAGATGTGCTTGAACATTTGCTCCTGCTCAGCTGTCACGTACAAGGCGGGATATGGACTTTGCTACACCAAAGCTGTACTCTTCAATGGTTACAGCTCCCCAAATTTTCCTGGCGATAACTATATCAAACTACCCAAGAATATGAGCATCTCCAGACAATCTCGTCTCACATGCAATCCGGATATTCCAGTGCATGTACAAGGATCTGCAAGTATGTATGGAATGAATGATGTCACCAAGAGTTATACAATTTATTATGTGTTTGCAGCAATATTGGGAGCCCTAGTCTTGCTCTTTATCGGTACAAGCTGGTCGTTTCTTTACAGCAAGCAAAACATACCTAAGTCAATGGAAGAAGGCTATAGGACTGTGATGAGCCAGTTCAGGATGTTCATCTATAGGGAATTACGGGAAGCGACTGGAAAGTTCAAGGAAGAGATTGGAAGAGGGGGTTCTGGAATTGTTTATAGAGGGGTACTTGAAGATAAGAGAGTGGTGGCAGTGAAGAAACTAACCAGCGTTTCACATAGTGAGGAGGAATTCTGGGCAGAAATGAATATAATCGGAAGGATCAACCATATGAATTTAGTAAGGATGTGGGGGTTTTGCTCTGAGGGGCAACACAAACTGCTGGTGTACGAGTACGTGGAGAATGAGTCCCTTGACAAGTTTATATTTATTTTTTTGAAAGAAAAGGTGGCAAAGTGCCAACCTTATATTTCAAAACAGGCAAGGCCTGATGAAGTGACAAGTACAAAGCATGACTTGGCCATTGCACGAAGGTGCAAAGCGCAAGCATAGCAACAGAGAGCCAAGAAAAAAAGAGGGGGGGGGGGGGGAAGAGGGGGGTTATATTACATCCCGTCTAATGTGTACTTAGATGGTAATTTTCTGGCACCAGATTTGTATATCCTCCTTGACAGCTTGGGTACGGGCTCTGTTGCTCCACAGATTTAGCATGTTTGCCGCGTAGAATTGAAGGTAAGCCTTAGTCCAAACCTTGTTGTTGAAAACCCGGTCATTTCTAGCATGCCATAGAGTGAGTGCACATGCTGCAAAGGCCACGTTCCATTGTCGTTTGAAACTTAGCTGGTGTTGTGCCTGTTGGGCAAAGGCTAATATGTTAGGCGCTGAGCAAGCCAAGGAGCCCAGTGCCAGTTTACACCAAAGAACAGAAGCCTGGACACAACGCAGCAGCAGATGATCAACGGATTCCACCGCAGGACAGGTATCACAGTGTGCAAAAGGTGCAACAGCTGACCATCCCTTCTTAACCATGTTGTCCTTGGTGTTGAGACGTCCTTTAAAAGCAAGCCAGAGGAAAATTCTATGCTTAAGGGGAACCAACGAATCCCAGACCCATGGGCTGAAAGTCGCGGAAACTCCCCTGAAGGTAAGCAGACTGTAGTAATGTCTCGTGCTGAGCTGCCCAGTGCCAGAGACAGGGATGCGTTTGTCTTCATTACCTGGATTAGGGCAATATCAGACAGCTGGTCATGCAAGGCTGCAAGCTCAGTCGTTGCCGTTTGGGAGAGATTAGGATGTAGTTGTATAGCCCATGATCCATTGACATACTGTGAAAGCACTGAGCACGCTGGTTGGGATGCGAAGAGGTGGGGTACAACAGACAGAGACGACCGGCGTCCAGCCATTGATCCGTCCAGAAGGAGACCAAAGTACCAGGTCCCACGACACATCTTGAGGAGTTAACAACCAAAGGGATGAGATCCTTGAAACCTTTCCAGATAGCTGTATCTCTGCTTCGGGCACCATGGGGGATAACAGGCTGACAGTAGTGTGTGGCGAACCATCTGTAGCAGGGTATGTCAGAACTCTGTATGATCTTAGAAACGAATTTGCACATCAAAGCTTGATTATGAGCTTGCAGCTGCCGAACACCTAAGCCTCCATTGATACGAGGTAGAGAGACAGTGCCCCAAGCTACCAGGCAGTGGCCACCCTTGACTTTGTTTTTTCCTTGCCAGAAAAAAGCACGCAACAGCCCCTCCAACTTTCCAATGGATTCCATGGGCCAGGAAAAGCAAGCCATGAAATAACTTGGAATGGCCGCCAGCACTGAGTTAATTAGGGTTAGCCGCCCACCTAGAGATAGGTAAGTGGCCAACCATCCAGAGAGCCGACGATCAACCTTGTGAATGACAGGCAGCAACATACCATGAGTAATTTTGTGCAAGGATAGAGGCAGACCCAAGTACGTGCAAGGAAAGGCGGAGACCGGGCAGCCAAGAATCTGTTCAATAGTAGAGGCAGTGTTTGTGTCCACAGCAACAGGCACTAGAGTGCTTTTGTGAAAGTTTATAGTGAGCCCAGAAAAACCAGAGAAAGCTGTGAGGACTGACTTAACGACTTCAGCTTGCTGCGTGCTGCCATGAAAAAGGATGAGCGTGTCATCTGCGTATTGTAGAACTGGGAAGAAGCTGTTTGAACCAAGCGGGTGCAGTAAGCAGCCATTCTGAAACCTCTGGCAGCACATCCTCTGCAGCACATCAGCGACAAGGATGAAAAGGTAGGGAGATAGAGAATCCCCTTGTCGAAAACCTTTCTTTGCCGTGATGGAAGGGCCCAGCTCCCCATTTAGCAGAACTCTAGAGCTGCCAGTGGACAAGAGGGCATGTATCCAGTTTTGCCGAAGCCCCTGGCATCAAGTATCTTGTGAAGGCAGCACCAACTCACGCTGTCAAAGGCCTTATGAAAATCTAGCTTCAAAGCAATGACTGGCATTTTTCTTTTATGAGCATACTGGATCATTTCTGCAGCTAAGGCAAAGTTCTCAACGATTGATCTGCCCCTCAGGAAACCGGACTGAAGCGTGTGGATCAAGTGAGGGATCCTTACTTTGAGCCGGCTAGCCAGAACCTTCGATGCCAACTTAGGTAAGCTATGCACGAGAGAGATCGGCCTGAAATCACGTATCTCCAGAGGTGTATCTTTCTTTGGCAGCAGTGTGATGAAAGCAGAGTTGACGCCCGAGAGGCTCACTTCGTTCTTATGGAAAGCATTAAAGAACCTTAACAAATCATCCTTGATCAGCAGCTTGAAGGTCTTGTAGAACTCGTTAGTAAAGCCATCAGGACCCGGACTCCGGTTATTGGGCGAGCAGTTGATAGCTTGCACGATCTCAGCCCATGAGAAATCCGCTGTGAGCTCTGATAGGTCGAGCGGAGTATATAAAGAGGCAACATCAACAGCATCCGTCGAGACTGCAGGTTGTCCCAAGATCTCCCTGAAATAATCTGTAGCCAAACGCAGCTTCTGCGAAGTATCAAAAAATTCCACTCCTTCATGAACCAACACTCTGATCTTGTTGCGTCGAGCTTGGTGATTGGCCGCTGCGTGAAAGAACTGGTTGTTTTCGTCCCCGGACACACACCAGCGTAACTTGGCCCTACAACGCCAAGCAGCAGTTTGCCAGAGGATCAGGTGCTCGGCCTTGGCAGCCGCAGAGACCCTGAGCACAGCTTCAATAGAAGAGAGCGGCCTCAACTCTTCAACAGCATTCAGATAAGCCACCACATGCTTATTATTGTCCACAAGGATCCGTAGAATGGGCTTAGAACGGCACCACTGCCGCAGAGCAGCACGTACACGTCTCATTTTGAAGCTGATCAAGGAAGCAACAGAACTGATCTCTCTAGTGCCACGGGACCAAGCCTGGGAGATGATGTTGCGGGGCTCCTCTAACTCCAGCCAGTGATTTTCCATACGAAACAACTTACTCCTTGGCATGTTTGTGGAGAAAGAAAGGAGCAAGGGCGTGTGATCAGATGTCGTTGTTGGAATGCATGATACAGTTGACTGCAGAAAGCTTAGATTCCAAGCTGCATTTACAAGCACCCGATCCAAACGGACAAGAGTAGGCTGCTCTCTCTTGTTAGACCAAGTAAAGAGTCTATTATCAATCTAAACATCGTCCAAAGCATGGTCCCTGATCCAAGAATTAAAAGCTTCCATCGAACTCCAGTTGATTTGGCCTCGAGACTTCTCATGTGCAAATCTGTACATGTTGAAATCACCCAACACCACCCAGGGGCATGTCAGGTGAACTGGCAACACTGCTAACCGCCTCAAAGAAACTTGATCTCTCATTTTGCAGATGAGGTGCATAAACAGTAGTGAGGCAGATCGTGCTGTTTGTTGATGTAGAAACCAACTTCAGGGTTATATGAAACCTGTGCAGCGCAACCACCTGACCGAGAAACACTGCAGGGTCCCAAGCAACCAAGATACCTCCGGCCGCGCCATCAGACGGAGTAACAGCATGCTCCTTGAGATTTGTGGGCAAGAAGGCTCGTAACTTGAAGGTGGAGATGGATGGCAGCTTTGTTTCCTGCAAACACACAACACTAGGGCAGCAGGAGGTTATTGTATCACGAACCAACGAGCACTTGTCGTCCTCGCCGAGTCCACGGACATTCCAGTTCAGAAACTTCATAGTGCAGTAAGGAACACACAGCCCAACGGGAGGAAGAACAAGAGCATATGCATTATGATCATGAAGAGAAAAACAGAGCATACATCTAGGATTGATAACTTGGTGGAATAGCATACAGACTCAGGACCAACTGACCAAAGCAAACTACGGACCCTGAAGAAAGGTAAAGCCGAACTAAACGGAGGCCCTAGACACATTAGAAACAAAGGAGGACTACATAGCATCAAGCAAAACATATGACTAGGAACAACAACTGCAGGCAACATTGCCCGAACACCTGAAACAGAGGCTCTCAACCTAAACATTGGAGGAACTGTAGACACACGCAGGAGAAACAGGAGCAGCACCAGCGGATGCAGAGGTGTCGTCTGACGAGACCGGAACGGCCTGGATCTTGGCTTGCTCCAGGATGGCGGAGGCATTGAGGTCGCAGCACTATGCAATCTTCTTCAGTTTGCCGCAAGTCATGGGAGACGGTATGTTCAGCAGAGGCAGCTCAAGCAAGCTGGCTACTGCCGTAGTCTTCGACTTCTTGCGACGACGAGAGGAACTAGGCCGTCGTGACGGCCCAGAACTGGAGTCGGATCCAGCCGCCACTGCCTTCCTCTTAGCCGCATGCTCGACAGAGCCGAGGCGCACGCCGTCGTAAGCACGGCTGATGCGCGAGCTACGCCGGGGCGAAGCAGTGAGCACTGGCGAAAGATCCTCCTCCGCGGCCTGCTGATCGAAGGCAGGCTCAGTACCCTCCCCGTGGCACCCCTGGTCGCCTGATTCCAGAGGCTGGATCTCGACCGCCTTGTTCAGGTCAAGATCGACCGAGGCGGCCGCGACCACTGGCCCCGCACCCTGGAGAGGAGCAGGAAAGAGTGGGAGCAGAGGCTTGGCCAGGAGATCTCTGGCGCTCGGCTCGCAAGGCGGCCCGCGGCAACTGCAGAACACGGTGGCGACCTGGGGCGGAAGCGCGGCGCAAGCTCCGTGCTGCAGATCGGTGGAGAGAACTGGAGATGGTTGACCACACGGCAGGACCCCAGGCTCAGGCCGAGGGATGCGATGAAAAGGCCTGGAGCATATAGGCCGGGCCACAAGGATCTGGTGGGCCCGATAGTGCTGCTGGGCCGGGAACTGGACATCCGTCAAGGGCCCATCACCGGAAAGGACAAGCACAGGCCCAACCGCAGGGAGCAGCCCAACAGGCACATTTGGTTTGGGTGGGTGTCTACATTCAACGGAGGGGAGCAGTGGAAGCGTGCGGGGACACGGCCCACCGGTCAGCAGCTTAGGCAGGAAGTTGGTGTAGTCGAAGCAAGGAAAGAAGCCATCATCGAACGACAGCAGGCGAACTGGGATAGAGCCCGAGGCGATCCAACTATTGTTGAGCTCGAGCTTGAAGGAGAAGCACATGCCTTCGGTATCGAAGGTGACCGAGACTCGCGGCGTGCGCACCTCCGCCGCCCATAGTGAGGAGTGGAGACATAGCCTTAGCTCATCCTCGTGCAAGATTTGAGCCTCAGACGTCAGGGAGAAAGCAGGTCCTCTGATAAGCTTGGGCTAGGCCGCCAGTTTGAGCATGGCCAGAAAGTCGGCCGGTGCGGCCGTCTCCGGGAACAGGAAAGCGCGAAAAGCGCAGTCAGCCATGCCCTCTCCAGCGCTCGCATGCCCGCGGCCCGTGGAGGACCCGTGGCGAGCACGCCCACGACGAGGGGAGGGCGGAGCGGGGCATCGGCGCCTCCCTCCTCGAGGCGACCGGGCGGGCGCGGCGTGACCGTGGGAGCACCGAGGGAGCGAGCAACATCCCAAATCTCGTTGATGATAACATCAGCGTAGATACCGTTGCCGTCAACACGATGAAAGGTGATGTGGTGGGGGATGTGATGCAGAGCCTCAACTTTGACGAGGACGAAGATGCTGGAGAATTCGCTGCCG
Organism: Aegilops speltoides; assembly: GCA_021437245.1. Classification (NCBI taxonomy): domain Eukaryota; kingdom Viridiplantae; phylum Streptophyta; class Magnoliopsida; order Poales; family Poaceae; genus Aegilops; species Aegilops speltoides. The sequence continues at coordinate 341,618,006 of CM038143.1, forward strand.
TGGAGGCACGCGTGCTCTAGGCAGAAGAGGCTGGCGAACCCGGCTATGCACGCCGCCATCCCCCGCCGATTCCATAGCTCCAGGGGTAACTTCTCGAGCGAGAGGCTGACGACGTGGCGGTAAGCAAAGCGGAAAGCGTTATCGCCTGCGTTGTGTGGGAGGATCCAGACGGTGCGGTCGCCCACCTCCAACGGGCTCGCACGCAGAGCAGCGGCCTGCTCGGACTCGCGCTGGAAAACAACGAAAGCCGTGCCCACTGCCGAGCCGGCAAAGCGGACCGCGGTGATGCCGAGTGAAAGTGCGTTATATCGACTAGAGGGGGGTGAATAGGCGATTTTTATGAATTCTTCACTGAGGAATTTGCTGATGAGGAAATTCCTTAGCGAAGAACTACTTGCAGCGGAATATGTACTCAGAAGTAAACATAACAGGATACACACATAGTCAGCATGATGAAATGAAGACTAAAACAGAGTACGGAAAGCGTAAACACAGGATAGCAAGATGAAGACAAACAGATCAAGAAATTGAACTGAGGAATTTGTGAAAGTCTTCACCAAAGTCTTCAAACACAGATATGAACAACATTCAACATGTAATGAGGAAATGGAAGAGTTGAGGAAATAGAACCACTCAGTTGGTGAAGACAATGATTTGGTAAACCAGTTCCAACTGCTGTCTCAGTTTTTGGTGATTGATGACAACATAGGTTAAGTTTTCAACGGGGATAAACATATGAAGTGTAAATACTGATATTGAGGAATTTGATTGCAAGATATAGAAGAACTCCCCCTGAATATGTGCATAGTGAGGAATTTGCTTTTGAGGCAATGCACATTTGTAGAGTTGAATCATGGAGATCTCCCCCTATATCTTGTAATTCATACACGCATTTGATATATAATATGAAGAATTTGAAATGCATGATGAAATATGGTGCCTGATGAGATTCAGCATGCGTGCAATAATATTAACAAGGAATAAGCATGCGGAATAGCACATCAAAAGTTTCAGAGCTCAGTGCATCAAAAGCATCAGAGCACGACCAAAAGTATCAAGGCACCATCGGATTTAAGATTACAACTCGATCCAATAAAAGTTTCGGAAGAACGAGAGTTGTAACTTAATAAAAACGCCCATAATGTAAACCCGCTTGAAGACTAACTCAGATTTCTCCCCCTTTGTCATCAAATGACCAAAAGGATCGAAACTGAGGACTAACGCCCCTGAAGATTTTCAAGTCGATGGAGGAGCGCCAGCGTTGTCGGGGTTGGTTGTTGAAGTAGGGCCTGCCGCAGTGTCGTCCAAATCTTCATGTTCATCAGTTTCACGCGATGAAGAATAAGAGCTGGCCACCAGATCAGGAACTTTGACTCTCTTGAATTTTTTCGAGGTGGTGCGCACCACCAAATGCTTCCTCGAGACCCATAGTCTTCAATTCTTCCGCTGAATATACATGATTGAGAACAGCCCAAAGCGGTTGAGGGTTTCATGAAGATAGTACCGATTTTTCTTCACCGCATTATGTGTTGAGGTCATGTTGTGAAGAATTGCAGCAAATTGACGCTTCACCCATTTCGATTATGCTCAACCTTCCGATGAAGACCGAGGAGTAACTCACGGTCGGTCATCACCACAGGTGCTTTGTTTGAGGCTTTTGCTTGGCCGAGGTATTTGCGGCGGTGTCATGTGTTGCGTAATCGTCATTGGTGGAGTAAGATGTAGCTAGACGGAATTGACCATCCAATGGACGAGTGCCTTCATCAATCACGCTTGTTGCCTTGCCCTTATCATCGATGATGAAACCGGTCGCTGAGGACTTCAATGGGCGACAAGTAGCTGCCATGGTTCAGAGTGTCAGCCTTGTAATTCAGTGAAGATCTTGCCCTTATGAATCTCATAATCCAAGGCGCATATGGCTTCAGCTCAAAAGGCGACATTGCAACATTAGCCAGAGTCCTCATGAAGAAATCATGGAAGTTGACGGGAACGCCATGAATGATATTGAAAAGCATGTTCTTCGTGATGCCAACGACATCTTCTTCATTTGAGTCGTGGCCTTTGATGGGACTCATTGTCTTCGTCAGAATTCGATAGACAGTCCGAGGCACATACAACAATTCCTTGATGAGGAATTTGGTTCGAGGGGCCTGTCCTGGCTTCAACGGCTTCATGAGCACTTGCATAAAATGATCAGACAGTTCGTGGTCATTGTAGATGCAACGTGCAGTTTCATGGGGAGGATCAAGAGGAAGGACACGAAGCAATTCAGTTGCTGGTGCCTTGTAGTGAGTGTTTTCACCATCCAATCCAGCACCCATGAATTGACATCTTCAAGATCGCTCGTGATATGCAAAGTGGCATAGAATCAAGAATGAGTTCTTCATTCCATCCACGATATCGATCAGAAATTCAGCAGCCCTGCATCGTGAATAACTCTGAGGACTGGCTCGAAGCATGGTAGTGATTCCATATCCACATGAGGAATATGCTCATGATCGAAAATCTTGTCCTTGTCAAGTAGCACCGAGGAATAAAAGTTTGCTTGAGTAGGAGTCCAGAAGCGTCTTTTCCTCATGCGAGCAGAGTCATATGGATTGTAAGCAGTGAAGAACACATGCTCAGAGAAGAAGTCTTCAGCCTTGAATTTTTGCTTGCTTGAGAAGGGATTCTTCGGTTTGGGCAGAGGAATGTCAGTGATTTGCAGCACAACCTCAGGAATCGCGATCTCAGGTGCTTCAGGCTGAGGAATTTCTGGTTCCTCTTGTGGAATCTGGGGATCAGCAGCAGGTTCTTCAGCACTAGCGGCTGGAATTTCCTCATTAACAGAAGATATGGGATGAGTTTCTTCAGAGCCCAATTGAACAGTTGTAGCCGGGGACTGAGGTACTTGTTGAATTGGAGTGAAGAGAGGAGTATTGGGATGCTGACTTTCCCAAAAGTCATCATTCATCACTGGTGTAGTGCATCCAATATCCACGCCTTCATCTTCTTTTCAATTTCCTCAACACCAGCCTCTTCACCGTGAACCGAGGCATGGGTGAGGAAACAATCGGCGTGAAGGAATGCTTCCACTTCAATTTCTTCATCAAACTGCTCGAGGTAGCAACAGATTGATTATCTTCATCGATCCGCTTGGGATCTTGTAGTCTTCTCCATAAGGAACAATTTCCTTAGACGACATGGAGGGAATGGGAACGGCATCAATGGGATTTTCAATCGAGCTGGTCATTGGCTTCATTTTCTTCGCAGCCGAAGAATTTGACGCAGCAGATGCCTTCCTCTTCTTCACCGCAGCTCGCTCTGCAGCCTTTTGTTTTCTTCACTTCATAAGCGTAGGAAGAATTGGAGTTGGGGTTGGCGCAGGAGGAGCCGAGGACGTGGTTCGCTTTCTTGGTAGCGCAACTGTGCGATTACTCGATCTCCTCATTTTCTTCAGCGCACCACTAGTGGATGCCCTGGAATTTCTTCACGGCCGGAATGGAGTCATCAGCCTCGAACTTGTATTTTCATCGCCAGGTCGAGAGTCATCAGCAATCTTGGCATGTTCTTCAAAGAAAGCCGAGCGAGTCTTCACTGAGGAATTTCTTGTTGCGATGGGGCTGCAATAGTTGTCATTTTCTTCGTCAAATTGACGAATCTTACCTTGGCTCCTTGCCAATCAGCATTGTAAGCATCGAAATCCTTGCTGAGGGCTTGGATTTCAGATTGAGCTTTGAGAAGTTCTTCAGGAGTCAAGTTGACGATGTTCTTCCTCAGAAGCTTCTCCTTTCTGGCTTGTGCTCTCTTTATTTCACGAGCCTTTTCAAATTTTCATTTCTCTTCAGCGATGCAATGGTTGAGCATATGACTTTGACCAGGAGTCAGTGGCAGATCAGGTATAGGAGTGTTTGGATCTTGATGCCACAGGTCGATGAAGTCAAGGATCTTCTTCGGATCCAAAAGCAGAGGCACATTTGTTCCTTTGGCTCTAGCGGCCTTTGTCAGTCTGTCTCTGATGATTTCTGCAAGTTCTTCATCAGAAGCTTCGTCATCAGAGGGCACGTTGAATGCAACCTGTTTCTTTCTAGGACTTGGCCGAGGACCGCGTCCAGCAGCTTGCTTTTGTCTTCATGAGAGTGGGACTGATGAGGACATTGGTGCGGTGAGGAACTTGCCGAGACACCGTAGCAATCGAGAATCCTCGAGTCCTTTGACATGTAGCCGATGCACAGGAGTTGAGGACTTGGAGGGAGCTGCCGAGGATTTGGAGGAGCAGCGGAGATCGAGGAATTTGTCGTGAGGGCGCGACTGAGGAACTGGGCCGTGAGGGCGCTGATGGTGAAGCACTTGGCTTGCGAGCAGGCTTCTTCGGCATTGATTTCCTCGGCTTGACCGAGGTCTCAGCGGCAGCAACAGTAGCAGAATCCTCATTGAATTTCCTCACTGCCTCCTTGGCCTGTCTTGCCAGTTTGGCTTGGCGCCTGGGCCATTCTTCTGGAAAGTCTTCACCACGCTTGATGCTGGTGGGATCAGCGACTTGGCCAGATGCCAATGGAGCCCTTGGGCATGGAGGGTTTAAGGCGAATTTCTTCATGTACTTGGGAGTAACATAGCGATATTCCCTCCATTCTCGTGCCCATCTTCGTTCTATTCTCTGAATGCGCACTTTGCGCTGATTTTTGGTCTCCTTGCCAAATTTGGCTTCATCAAAAAAAGAATCTTTGTAAATTTCATCAGAATCTCAAAGGCGTCATGACCTCCGGTTTCTTTCCTCCCTTCTGCGGTCTCTTGCCTTCGCCATTTTCTTCAGATGAGGAATTTGAACTATAGAGCACTCAAGAAGTATGCAGTTTTTCTTCGAGGAATGCTGCAAATGAGTTAAGTTGATGAGAACCTAGTGATTCAAAGAATGGACATGAGTACCGTGAACAGAGTGTAGGTGCGAGGAATTTGGAGAGGTCATATGATTCTCGTAAGATTTTTCAAAAAGACAAGTTTTGAGGAATTTGACCATTGAGCCTTGAGGAATTTCACTAAGCGTTTCGTCTTAGGTTCCAGAGTTGTATAGATTGAAAATCCGCACAATTTAGGAATCTTGAAGAAATGAATGCTTAGAGAGATAAATCAAGAGCATATAGTGTGTGAGGTGTTTATATGTGAAGATTTGAAGAACAAAAACACCTTTGAAGATTTTCAGAAAGATTTGAGAATCAAAGTGAGTAATAAAAGTGACTTTTAATTACCCGAATCAAGAACACGACGATTTAACAGAGATGAACCGTGGTGAAGTTCACACGTTAGATCTCCAACGCCTCTAACTTGGCAGAGGGAGAGAGCTACGGCGGCGGAGGAGTGAAGATTTCATGCGGCGCTGAAAGTACGATTTAACGACGAGGTCGAGGCAAGGAAGCTCTTCCTCACCGACGGCGATGGAGTAGCGGTGGCGCTTAGGGTTTGAGAAGAGCTCGAGCGAGAGACAATGAATCGAAAGCGAGTAAATGAAGTAAGGAAGGGAGAGGGTATTTATAGCCACGGTGAAAAACTGTTCGCCAAGATTTTGGGACGAACATGCCTCGCCCTTTCTCCTTCACGCGACATGTGTCACCCACGCATCGTGCGTGATGAGATCGTAAGATCGTGGGTGAATAAACTAATATATCGTGGGAAGCGGAACGGTTTGAGCGGTAAAACCGAAAATCTGGATAAGATTTGTTTTAAAATTTCGTTCGCAATTTCTTCAGCTATCAAGGACACAGTGAAGACTTTGAACGAGTTTCAATCAGAACGCACATGAAGAATTTGTGAATAGATTGGGTTGAGTATAGCATAGATGAGGAAGGGTCCGATCACATTCACTTAGCAGAAATCGCAACTTGAAGAATTAGCAATAAGTGAATGCAGAGAGACATAAACTCACATATATATATATATATATATATATATATATATATATATATATATATATATATATATATATATAGCCAATGAAGAAAAATGACTAAACATTGAAGATTTTGCAAAGTTGAAGAATTTGAAAACTCGAGGAATTTCAAAAATGAGGAAAAACTCAAATTTAAGATTTTCAACTTTTGTGGTGGCGTAACCCATCAGATAAGAATGATGATTTCGACACAGCGTACAATTGTCGAGGGTTCGAGAATCAAATTCTTCATTAATTTCTTCACACTTAGAGTGTTATTCTTCATTGATTGAAGAAAAACGTTTCTTCATGTGTTGCACATCTAAGTCATATATTCTGCATAAGGGTTAGGATGTGTGTCCTTTTCAAAGAACATTCAAAGATTCTAAGATATTTAGCTCACACCGCAACTTGCGAAATTTCTTCTCATCCAAGGGCTTAGTGAAGATATCAGCTAGCTGTTCTTCAGTCTTCACATGCTCGATGGAGATATCACCCTTCAACACATGATCACGAAGAAAATGATGATTTAATCTGGATGTGCTTAGTCTTCGAGTGCTGAACTGGTTGTGAGCAATCTTGATGGCACTCTCATTGTCGCAGAGGAGAGGCACATTCTTCACGCTGACGCCATAGTCCTTGAGGGTTTGCTTCATCCAAAGCGCTTGAGCACAAAGATGAGCCAAAGCAATGTATTCAGCTTCAAAGAAGAGACAAGCGGACACGCAGCTCGCTTTCTTCGAGGACCAACGCACCAAAGATCGTCCGAGGAAATGACAAGTGCCGATGTTGACTTGCGGTCCACACGATCACCAATAGTCGAGTCGTAATATCCAATGAGATCAAAAGCGAGCCCTTGGGGTACCATAATCCTAGTGTTGGTGTGTGAGCTAGATATCGAAGAATATGCTTCACAGCCTTATGGTGTGATTCCTTGTGCAGCTTGAAATCGGGCACACATGCAACACTAAGCATTATATCCGCCTAGATGCACATAAGTACAATAAAGAACCAATCATGGAGCGGTATACCTTGTGATCAAGTCAATACCATTTTCATCGATTGCATAGATGGCCATTTGTGGGCATAGGAATTTTGACGCCTTTGCAATCTTGCATGCCTAATTTCCTCAAGACATCTTTGAGGTATTTCTCCGAGATATGAATATGCCATTGTGCTGCCGATTGAATTTGAAGACCTAAGAAGAATTTCAATTCTCCCATCATAGACATTTGATATTCTTCACTCATCATATAGGCAAATTCATCACTATATCGTTGGTTAGTACAGCCAAAGATAATATCATCAACATATATTTGGCACACAAACAGTTCACCATCATATGATTTAGTAAAAAGAGTAGGGTCGAGTGAACTGGTGTGAAACCATTCTTCACGAAGAATTCCTTCAATGTGTCATACCACGCCCGGGGCTTGCTTGAGGCCATAGAGGGCCTTATTGAGTCTCAAGACTTTGTCGATTCTTGGGATCTTCAAAACCCGGGGTTGAGCAACATATACTTCTTCCTCAAGCTTACCATTGAGGAATGTTTTAACGGAAGTGTTGGGTGAAATCAAGGATTTCCTGGTTGCGGGGTTGGAACCCCCGGAAATTCCTCTGGGATGGGGAAGGGAAGGGCAAGGGCTGGGTGTCCCTAGGAATTCGGGAGGGCGTTTTTTCTTTCTTCCACTTCTTTAATTCCAACAGGAAAAGGGTTCCTTTTGGTTGGGAGGATCCCTTGGGCCCCCTCCTTTCCCCCCCTTCCCTTGGCTCCCTTTATTTCGGGGCCCTTAGGAAAAATTTTTTGAAATTACTCGTTCCCCATGACATCACGTGAAGCTCGGGCCAGTGTTGGCAAGATCTTAATGGCATCTCCATGGGAAGGTGTGTGAGGCACACCAAAGACATTCCGCCCATGGCGTGAGAGTTGGACCCATTCCTCCCATGAGAGAAGCAAAACTCATGCCTCCCATGGCGACCATAAGCGCGGAGGTGCTCCAGCCATCCATGCCACCCATGCCTCCCATGGTCTCCATGGTAGCTCCAAAGCCACCCATGGCATCTAAGCCATACAGTACCTCCGAAGCCACCCATGCCTCCCATGGCGCCAGAGGCCACCGCCACCCATGCCGCCATAGCCACCGCCACCCATTAGCCAAGGCCACCACCACCCCATCGCGCCAAGGCCACACCACCCATTCTTGTGAATCATGCTCTTTTGGATCAACACTTCTTCACGGCAAGATTGGCAAACTCCTTTTGTGCCTCTTGAGGTTAGATGTGTCCAAGAAGAACAAGTGCTTCTCCCATTCCAACAATCTAGTTAAGCTCCTCATTGCTCACCTTCCTCTCCTCCAAAGCCACCTTCCTCTCCTCGGCCGCCACCCTCCTCTCCTCGGCCGCCAACCTCCTCTCCTCGGCGCGACATCTTGGTTCCTTGCCATTTTCCTCACCTCGTTGGCTTCTCTTCTTGCATTGACAATAATCGCTTCCATAGCATTTTTGATCTCATCATCTCCTTTCCTCTTCTTCTTTTCTGTTTTGTCTTTCTTGCACCCATCCGGTCGTTTTGGCCAGTATGAAACCGATTTGGGTGTGGGGCTTCTCTTTCGTCATCTCTTGATGCATCATCCTCCTCCTCCTCCTCATCATCATCATCATTCAACTCAATTGTTCGTTTGCGTTTGTTGCTCAAATGCAAATCATCCAAATCTTCACGCTTCTTCCATTTCTCATCATCCTTCAACACTTCATAGCAATGAGACAAGGTAAAGATCATTCCTTTCTTGATCTTCCCTTCTTGGTTTTCCTCTCCTCTTCTTTGAACAAGTTTTGTGCAATGTGGTACTACATGAAAACAAAGCAAGTTAGCACTTGAACACCAACAACAAGTATGATGAACATGTATGAAATGCCACTTACTCTATTGTCCTCATTTGTGCCACTTGGGTTCAACTTGTCCACCGCCTTTACAGCCGGCCGCCCACCTTTGACAATCAAGGTTGATTGTCGACCACCGGGACGAAGTGATCTCTCGGAGGCGGTCGATTCCACTCACGTTCACGAACATCAAAGTGTTCTTTCATCCGCCATAATAAAGCATCTCTACTTTGATCACCTCAGCGGATGGATCCTCGACACTTACAACCAAGTATTGCATAGTAAGATGTCATCGGCGTTAGTGTAATTGCCACGCTTCTTCCTTTCGGCGTCGTCATTGCCCTCGCCATCCTCGTCCACCTCGAGACTCATGGTCTTCAAAATGCATGTCATTGGTTTGAGACCAATGTGAATTGTTGGTGCCAACACCCATAGTTGACACGTATGCATCATCGTTGACACTACAAAATATATAGAACAATGCAAATAAGCTATCTATATGGATGAATTCAAAAAATAACAAAAAAAAAGAAAAGTTGGAAAATTTTTCTACCTTTGGGGCATATCGTCGAACACGTTGTGCGTGTGTCGGCCCGGCTCAAGAGTGATCTACTTGGCGCTTGGTGGCCAGCTGCGCCGTCCTGCGCCACAAGCTTCTCTCTCTCGCCTTGAGTCTTGGAGCAAATCCGCCGCCTTGTTCTTCTTCGCGGATGTCTTGCGCTTCTTCGGCGCGCCCGCGTTAGGAAAGCGAGGCGGCGGCGGCGCGGGAGACGGCGCCATTGCGAGCCACCGCCGCCGTGGTCATCAGCGGCGGCATGAAACATGGAGGCCGATCTCGGAGAACTCCGGCGATGGCGAATAGCGCCTTCCCAGCTAGGAGCCGTGATGTCGCGTGTGTAGATGGGGTGGCGAGGGTGCGTGCGCGTCGTCCATCCAGATCAAGATTCGGCCGTGCGCCCGCCTTGAGGCGAGTGGCGTGGAGGAGAAGTCTGTGGCCTTGGCGTATGTCTTGTGTAAGCCAGCGCCCAAATACTGATCACGAGTTAGCGTTTGGACCCCATGTAACTTATATATACCGCCTGTGCCGATTATTGCTTGCGCCCGCTAGAGCTTGTCTACAGGTTGTTGGTAGCTAAAATAGCAAATTCTGTGTGGTGACTTATTTAAGCCTTGGTTGTTGGAGATCTTTAAGTGCGCTCGACCGGTTCCATAGCGCCTGTATTGATTCCGGATAGGAATTGCCTACACGCGACCACTAGCATTTTCTTTTTGAGGGCGACCACTAGCAAGCTGGCTCAGTGCGGTTGATTGTTGCCATTCCTAGCGGTCGTTGTAAGTGCTCTCAGCACGTTTCTTCGTTTTTCCTTTTATTTTTGAGGTAAATACACTAGAAATCTTGCAGCTTGCTTTGCGACAGTCGATTGATCTTGTGGCTTACGATATCGTGTTTACGGTCATTTAACTTGCGAGCGTCTGATCAAATCGGTCACATTTATACGTGGGTGTATTCGCTGCCTACATAGCACCAACATGGCCAGGGCCGATGTTTTAGAAACACCCTCATTTTTTACTTTGTACAAAAGCAAACAAAAAGTTGCCCGCTGGGTCCCACCGTCAATATACGTTGTAAATATATTGGGCCAGTGTCAGTGGCTAGTGCACGTTGTTAAACAAAACGTGTTGTATTCAATCTCTGTAAAACATAGCAGTCGTACGTAGCTCTTTCTCTTCCTGATTCTCTCTGTAAACCGACCCGTCTTGTATCCTGGGACAAAGGCGGTCTTCTAATATAAATATAGATCACGCGGCCTTCTACTGAAGGTAGGAACGCTTCCACCAATATTCTTACACACGTGATGTTTTTCTTCCGAAAGACGCTCGTTTCTTTTACTTTGTACAAAAGCACTTCAATAATAATGGTTGTCCGCTGGGTCGTAAAGTCAGTGTAAGTTGTAAATATTTGGGCTGGAAAAAATGGGACGAGCGAGTTCTAACCAACGACCTATTGTAATTGTAATGGAGCTTATCCACCGCAACTGACCGTACTTGGTATTTTATTTCGACTACTAAGGTATATCACCTCTAAAATAAAAGTGCACATTCTGAATATATTTTCATTTCTCTAGATTTTTAAATTTAAAATTATTCGGATTCAACCAAAATTTTCAGATGAATTGTTTGAAACAAAATTACATACATTCATTCTGCGCTATATTTTCTTTTGTCTAGATTTTTTAATCTAAAATTATTTGAATTCAAACAAAATTTATTTATTTATTCCGGAAAAAATATACACACATTCATTCTGACCTATGTTTTCTTTTATCTAGATTATCCAATTTAAATTTATTCGAATTTGAACAAAATTTATGTTGATTTGTTTGAAAGAAATTTACATACATTCATTATGAACTAAATTTCTTTTATATAGACTATTCAAATTCAAATAAAAATTAGTTGATTTGCCGGAAAAAATTCGTACATTCATTCTGACCCATATTTTTTATCGAGATTTTCAAATTTAAAATTATTAGAATTCAAACAAAATTTTGTTGTTTTGTCCAAAAAAAATACGTACATTTATTGGGCACCAAATTTTCCTTTTATCCTTATTTTCAAATTTCAAATTATTTGAATTCAAACAAAAATTAGATAATTTGTCCAAAAAAAATGATGTACATTCTTCTTAACATATTATTTCTTTCAGCTAGATTTTTAATTCATAATAAATTAGTTTATTTGTCCAAAATAAATTTACATATATTCATTATGAACTATATTTTATTTTATCTAGATTATTCAAATTCAATAAAAAAATTAGTTGCTTTGTCCGAAAAAATTACATACATTCATTTTGACCTATAATTTCTTTTATCTAGATTTTCAAATTTAAAATTATTTGAATTCAAACAAAAATTTACATTAATTATGCACTATATATTTTAATCTACATTTTAATTTAAAATTACTAAAATTCATACAAAAATTTAGTTGATTTGTCCAAAAAATCATTCACTCATTCGCACTATATTTCCTATCTAGAATTTTAAATTTGAAATAACGAATTCAAACAAAATCTAGTTGATTTGTGCCAAAAAGTTTATCTAGAATTAAGTAATTTTCTTAAATAGAAAAAAGAATATATTTAAATGTCATTGTGGCGGATGGTTGGCCTCTTGCTTGTATGTGGCTTGACTAAATGGTCATAGATTAGAACTGGAACTTTAACTCGTCGATTTATCTTATATAAAGCTAATTGTGCTCTATAACGTCAACAGCAAGGAGGTCAAGTGGCTATCTAAGTGAGGCGAATAATAGCAGGTCGTGTGTTTGAATCCTGGTGCCGCTCTAGCACTTTTCATTTTATTTGAGGATTTTCTGCATAAATAAATAAAATGCAAAGGGTGCTTTTGCAAAAAAAAAAAACAGTGCATGCGGATTATCCCTCGTCAGCCACTGACAGTGGACCCCTGCCAAGTTAGCAAGCCAGCGTGCACATGATCTGTAACAAGCACCGTATATGAGCGGAAAGACAAGTTAGATGACGGAAAGGCGTATTTTACAAGTTTATGCACTAAATGGCCAAATCACGTCTGCAGGATTACGTGACTTGTGGTGTATTTACCTCTTTATTTTTTTGTTTTTGATGTTGTTTGTTTTTCATCGATTTTTTGGTTTTCTTTTTCCCCTTCATTTACTTTGATCTTCTTTGTTTTCTCATTAGGGTTTTAAGTCTTTTCCTTTCGTTGCTGCTATACTTTGGTTTTCTTTGTTTCTCTTACGATTTTTATTTTCTTTACTTTTGTGTTTTTCTTTTGTCGGGTTCTTTAGCAGTTATATTATTTTCAACACATGTCTACTTTTTCTCAATGCACAATATATATTTTAAAACACACATAACCGCACCCTTATTTTGGCGTCTTAAACACCGATTAGGAGCTCCATATTGGCTCGTATATTCCACCTAGAGGGGCTCTATTTCACACAAAATAAGCCAACTGATATAGGCCAACCTTTGACTGGGCCGGCCCATATATAGATTCTGTGGCGAACCGGCATAATGTATGAGTCGGTTTGTTTTCTACAATTCCATTTAGGGTTTTTAGGAGACAATACTGTAGCATATGCTCATACATCACGCACATACCTCACCTCTATGAAGACACGTACACATCCTACCCCTATGAGCACCTCCAAAGGCCGAGCCAACACATCATGTTGAGATTGACGATATCGCCAATGTCACCTCCTCTTGAGCACATTGTTGCCAAAAGGTCTAAAACAAATCCAAGATAATGCAAGCACTAATGTCAGGTCTAGGACCTGAACCACAGTGAGCCAGGACTACCACATTGTCAAACTAACCATCGAGCCAGGTTGGTTTCATTTGGGATTTTGTGAAAACACGAAAAAACATATTTTAGAAAGTGAGCATTTTCAAAAATATATTTGAGAAAATAATTATGAACAATTTTTGAAAACCGAGATCCTTCTTGAAACACAAATATTTTTTGAACAATCACTTCTATAAAAGGCATACATTTTTTGTGAACACGGACATTTATTTATTTTATTTACACACAATTTTAAGGCTACCACTTTTAAATTATCGAACATTTTTTGGAAACATGAACATTTTCTAAAATTCAACATTTTAAAAATTCCAACAAATTTTGAAATTTCCAAACATTTTATATAAACACTTGAATCATAACGGCTTACTCAATTTTGACCCTATACCCCATCAGTATTTGTATAGAACTAGACGGATCTTTCACGAAATATAGCCTAGGAAGAGGGTACCAGCGACAAGCGTGGTAAAAGCAATTCAATTGACAAAGAAATAGCCTAGGAAGAGGTCTCATTCTCTAGTTGAACATGGAACATTCCATTGGGCAGGGCTTCATAACTAAACCTTTGAAAGTTACTTTCGTGAGCATTTTTTGTAAATTGAAAAATTAAAAGAAAAACAAAAGGAAAAGAAAAAAAACAATCAAAATAACCAGTCGAACCATTTCTCAAAACTGGGTCCTTGTTGTACTCCATCAGCTAACTTCCCTTGCCATCCCAGTGGGTTGAATGAGTCTTTCGGCAAGGCGACTAGAGCTTTCTAGAAGGTTCCTGACTGGTTATTTCGATATATTTTTTTCTGTTTTTTTACTTTTCCTTTCCATCTACTCCCTCCGTTCCTAAATATAAGTCTTTGTAGCGATTTCACTACAGATCATATCACGAATGTATGTAGATGCATTTTAGAGTGTGGATTCACTCGTTTTTTGCTCAATATGTAGCCGCGGTGAAATCCCTACGAACTTTATATTTAAAACGGAAATAAAACAAGTTTAGCCAAGAATTTGTGCGAGCCCAGATATCACAACTGTAACCCGGAATTAACAGCTGGGAAGTCACAAGGATATCATCCAGATTAAGGCCTGCATTTCCTATCCAACGTGAAGAATCTTTTATGCTACTTCAAATTTCTTGAAGGAAGATAGAGAAGCATAGCGAAGTGCTTCAATACAATGATCATATATCGATACACGGGACCTAGTGTGAGGAACATGCATTTAGTTGCCTTGCACGCAAGTATAAGAAGATTCAGAAGAAACGGAATAAAAATAACACAAGCATGATCTTTAATTTGGCATCGCGTGACATATAATAAATGATCAATATCAGGGACAGTGACAATACCATGATAACGCCAAGCTACCCAGTCAGAAGTCCATGGCTCCATGTTAAGGATCGGTGGCACCATGGCTATCAGGGCATTTGGCGGCGGCTAACTTGTGGCTTGTCCACCTCATCTTCTTTTTCTAACATAGTTGTCCATCTCTTCAAGTGGGCAATAGCTACCATAGCATGTCAAAGACGGCATAACATAAACACACTCACAAGTCACAAATAAAATGTACTCACTCTGGATTGAGATTCTTGTCACAAAAATGGATGTATCTAGTAAAATAAATCATTAAGATACATTCGTTTCTTGACAGGTAATTCGAGCGGAACAACTATCAACTTGCTAAATAATGTCATCGTTGCCCAGAAGAAGAAAGATTATGGTCATGCCAGCTTGTCACCAACGAACTTCTGACGCCAATTCAATCAAGGATTAGCATCTCATAACTATCTCAGTACCAACATCATCAAGGTCCATAATAAACTACTCCTCTTCCTAAATATAAGTCTTTTTAGAGATTTTAATATAGACAACATACGGATGTGGATGTACGTAGACGTATTTTAGAGTGTAGATTACTTCGTTTTGCTCGTATATGTAGCCCATATTGGAATCTAAAAAAACTTATATTTAAGGAAGATAATCTCAGAAAAGAAGGCCAATATGAAACAAAAGGACAATCATAATTTGTGAAAAATCAGTAATAAAACCATGGGACAAACTATTTTGCACCGTGCAGCTAATGTCAATTTGGACTTCAAACTTCCTAAAAGGAAAATTTCAAAATAAAAAAAATCCCATCGCAGTCCTCTCTGTCTAGAAGCCACCGACTGACTGAGATAAGAATCATCATAAAGAAAAATAACCTATTCGCATGTTAGACCAAGAAACTGAAGCATGAGTTCAAATTGGACTCTATGAAAGGGCCTTCGCAGCAAGTGGGAAATAATTAGGACCACATGCATACATACATGATGAAAATAGCAAGCATAAATGGAAGCAGTAGCTTCGGCCATACAACTCCTTGAACCCCAAGAAAAATGGACACATTCCTCTTCCTTATCATTCTTCCATTGCTCACCGCTCTGCCATGCTCATATGCTCAGTCGATGCTAAGCACTGGCTCATCCTTATTTGTAGAAAGAGCATAGGCAGACCTTCCTTACCTCACCAAATGATGATTTCTCTTGCGGCTTCTATGAAGTTGGAGAGAGTGCATTCTCCTTCTCTATCTGGTTCACCACCACCATGGAAAAGACTGTTGTATGGTCTGCAAACCCCAGGTCCTTGGTGAATGGTCATGGTTCCATGGTGTCCCTGAACCATAATGGAAACTTGGTCCTCACTGATGTCAATGGCACAGTCACTTGGGAGAGCAAGACAAGCTCTGGGGAGGGCACGATGGTTTCCCTTCTTGACACTGGCAACCTCATAATCAAAGACTCCACTGGTGCAAATTTGTGGGAAAGCTTCTCTTCACCGACAGATACATTGCTGCCTTTACAGACTCTCAAAAAAGGTACAAGGCTGGTCTCCAGTTATTACAGCCTTTATTTCGACAACCACAATGTGCTACGCCTCATGTATGATAGTCCAGAAATATCAAGTATCTATTGGCCAAGTGCAGACTACACAGTGCCTCAAAGTGGGCGGACTAGCTACAACAGCTCTAGGATTGCAGTCCTCGACACTGAAGGATTTTTCCTCTCAAGTGATGGGCTGAATGTCAAGGCTTCTGATTGGGGTAATGGCGTCAAGAGAAGGCTGACAATTGGTTCTGATGGAAACCTCAGAATGTACAGTCTGAATGTGTCAAATGGGAGTTGGATAATATCATGGCAGGCTATAGCAAAACTGTGCGATGTGCATGGGCTATGTGGAAAAAATGGGATATGTGAGTTCTTGCCAAGTTTCAGGTGTTCATGTCCCCCAGGATATGAGATGACCGATCCGCAAAACTGGAACAAAGGTTGCAAGCCGCAATTCAGTAAAAGCTGCAGCAAAGCAGAAGAGTTTGACTTCATCAAGCTCCCTCAAACCGACTTTTATGGCTTTGATCTGACCAATAATGTGTCCTCACTTGAAGAATGTAAAAAGATGTGCTTGAACATTTGCTCCTGCTCAGCTGTCACGTACAAGGCGGGATATGGACTTTGCTACACCAAAGCTGTACTCTTCAATGGTTACAGCTCCCCAAATTTTCCTGGCGATAACTATATCAAACTACCCAAGAATATGAGCATCTCCAGACAATCTCGTCTCACATGCAATCCGGATATTCCAGTGCATGTACAAGGATCTCTGAAGTATGTATGGAATGAATGATGTCACCAAGAGTTATACAATTTATTATGTGTTTGCAGCAATATTGGGAGCCCTAGTCTTGCTCTTTATCGGTACAAGCTGGTCGTTTCTTTACAGCAAGCAAAACATACCTAAGTCAATGGAAGAAGGCTATAGGACTGTGATGAGCCAGTTCAGGATGTTCATCTATAGGGAATTACGGGAAGCGACTGGAAAGTTCAAGGAAGAGATTGGAAGAGGGGTTCTGGAATTGTTTATAGAGGGTACTTGAAGATAAGAGAGTGGTGGCAGTGAAGAAACTAACCAGCGTTTCACATAGTGAGAGGAGAATTCTGGGCAGAAATGAATATAATCGGAAGGATCAACCATATGAATTTAGTAAGGATGTGGGGTTTTTGCTCTGAGGGGCAACACAAACTGCTGGTGTCTGAGTACGTGGAGAATGAGTCCCTTGACAAGTTTATATTTATTTTTTGAAAGAAAAGGTGGCAAAGTGCCAACCTTATATTTCAAAACAGGCAAAACCTGATGAAGTGACAAGTACAAAGCATGACTTGGCCATTGCACGAAGGTGCAAAGCGCAAAGCTTATAACAAGAGACCAAGAAAAAAAAAAGAGAGGGGGTTATATTACATCCGTCTAATGTGTACTTAGATGGTAATTTTCTGGCACCAGATTTGTATATCCTCCTTGACAGCTTGGAGTGCAGACTCTGTTGCTCCTGATTTTAGCATGTTTGCAGCGTAGAATTGAAGGTAAGCCTTAGTCCAAACCTTGTTGTTGAAAACCGGTCATTTCTAGCATGCCATAGAGTGAGTGCACATGCTGCAAAGGCCACGTTCCATTGTCGTTTGAAACTTAGCTGGTGTTGTGCACTGTTGGGCAAAGGCTAATATATTAGGTATTTGAGCAAGCCAAGGACCCAGGTGCAGTTTACACCAAAGAACGAAGCCTGACACAACATAGACAGAGATGATCAGCAGATTCCACCGCCAGGGCAGGTATCACCGATGTGCAAAAGGTGCAACAGTGACCATCCTTCTTAACCATGTTGTCCTTGGTGTTGAGGCGTCCTTTAAAAGCAAGCGGAGGAAAATTCTATGTTAAGAGACCAGCGAATCCAGGACCCATAAAATCGAAAGAAAACTCCACGAAGGTAAGCGGTATAGTAATGTCGTGCTGAGCTTTGCCGGTGCCGAGCAGGGATCGTTTGTCTTCATTACGGATTAGGCAATATCGAACAATTTGGTCATGCAAAGGCTTGCAAGCTCGGTCGTTGCCGTTTGGGAAGATTAGGATGTAGTTGTATAGCCCATGATCCATTGACATCTTGTGAAAGCCTTGAGCACGCTGGTTGGGATGCGAAGAGGTGAAGTACTATGACGAAGCGACCCGACGTCGACCATTGAATCCGTCGAAGGAGACCAAAGTACGAGGTCCCGACGACATCTTGAGAGTTAACAACCAAAGGATGAGATCCTTGAAACCTTTCGGATAAACGTATCTACTGCTTGAGCACCATAGGGGATAACGGTGTGATAGTGTGTGGCGAACCATCACATGTAGCGGTATATGTCGAACTACTGTATGATCTTAGAAGCAATTTGCATCAAAGCTTGATTATGAGCTTGCAGTTGCCGAACACCTAAGCCTCCATTGATCTGAGTGAGAAGCGGTGCCCCAAGCTACTGACGTAGCCACCCTTGACTTTGTTTTTTCCTTGCGAGAAAAAAGCCACTTAACAGCCCTCCAACTTTCCAATGGATTCCATGGGCCGAGAAAAGCAAGCCATGAAATAACTTGGAATGGCCGACCGGCAGAAGTTAATTAGGTTAGCCGCCCACCTAGAGATAGGTAAGTGGCCAACCATCCGAGCCAAGCGATCAACCTTGTGAATGACGGTGACAACATACCATGAGTAATTTTGTGCAAGGATAAGCGGAGACCAAAATGCGTGCAAGGAAAGGCGGAGGCCGAGGCGTGAATCATTCAATAGTAGGCGGTGTTTGTGTCCACGACTGTGAGCACTAGAGTGCTTTGTGAAAGTTTATAGTGAGCCGGAAAAACCCGAGAAAGCTGTGAGGGCCGACTTAACGACTTCGACTTGCTGCGTCTGCCATGAAAAAAGGATGAGCGTGTCATCTGCGTATTGTAGAAGCGGGAAGAAGCTTGTTTGAACCAAGCGGGTGCGATGGCAGCCGATTCTGAAACCTCTGGCAGCATCCTCTGCGGCATCGGCGACAAGGACAAAAAGGTAGGGAGATAGAAATCCCTTGCCGAAAACCTTTCTTTGCCGTGATGGAAGGGCCCGGCTCCCCATTTAGCGAGAACTCTAGAGCTGCCGGTGGACAGAAGGGCATGTATCAGTTTTTGCGAAGCCCACGGCATCAAGTATCTTGTGAAGCGGCACCAACTCCGCATTGTCAAAGGCCTTATGAAAATCTAGCTTCAAAGCAATGGTGGCATTTTTCTTTTATGAGCATCTTTGGATCATTTACGCAGCTAAGGCAAAGTTCTCAGCGATTGATCGCCTCTCGGAAAGCCGGACTGAAGCGTGTGGATCAAGTGAGGATCCTTACTTTGAGCGGCTAGCGAGACCTTTGATGCCAACTTAGGTAAGCTATGCGAGAGATCGGCTGAAAATCACGTATCTCGGGTGTATCTTTCTTTAGCAGCGGTGTGATGAAAGCGAGTTGGCCTTGAGAGGCTCACTTCGTTCTTATGGAAGCATTAAGAACCTTAACAAATCATCCTTGATCAGCGGCTTGAAGGTCTTGTAGAACTTCGTTAGTAAAGCCATCAGGACCCGGACTCCGGTTATTAGGCGGCAGTTGATAGCTTACGATCTCAGCCCATGAGAAATCGGCTGTGAGCTCACGATGGGTCGGCGGAGTATATAAAGAGAAACATCAACATCATCCGTCGAGGCTGCGAGTTGTCCCAAGATCTCCACGAAATAATCATGTTAGCGCAGACTGCGAAGTATCAAAAATTCCTCTTCCTTCAACCAACACTCTGATCTTGTTGCGTCGAGCTTGGTGATTGGCCGCTGCGTGAAAAGAACTGGTTGTTTTCGTCCCGGACACACAGCAGCCTACGGCCTAGCATAAGCGGCGGTTGCGAGGAGGATCGGTGCTCGGCCCCAGCAGCCACGACCACACAACTTCAATAGAGAAGCGGCCTCAACTCTTCAACAGCATTCGGATAAGCCACCACATGCTTATTATTGTCCTGAGGATCCGTGGGAATGGGCTTAGAAGCGGCACCGCTGCATGAGCAGCAATACCGTCTCATTTTGAAGCTGATCAAGGAAGCATGAGGCCAGTCTCTCTAGCCGCAGGACCAAGCACAGGAGATGATGTTGCGGGGCTCCTCTAACTCCAGCCAGTGATTTTCCATCTGAAACAACACTCCTTGGCATGTTTGTGGAGAAAAGAAACAGCAAGCGTGGTCGGATCAGATGTCGTTGTTGGAATGCATGATCTGATTGGCTGAAAGCTTAGATTCAAGCTGCATTTACAAGCACCGATCAAAGCGGACAAGAAGTAGTGCTGCTCTCTTGTTAGACCAAGTAAAGTCTATTATCAATCTAAACATCGTCCAAAGCATGGTCACTGATCCAAAATTAAAAGCTTCCATCGAACTCCAGTTGATTTGGCCTCGAGACTTCTCATAAATCAAATCATGCATGTTGAAATCACCCAACACCACCGGGGCATGTCGAATGAATGGCAACACTAACCGCCTCAAAGAAACTTGATCTCTCATTTTGCGGATGAGGTGCATAAGCGATAGAAAGGCGGATCGTCTTTGTTTGTTGATGTAGAAACCAACCAGGGTTATATGAAACACATGCGTGTAACCACGACGAAACACTGCGAGGTCCCAAGCAACCAAGATACCTCCGCCGCGCCATCGGGCGAATGTGACATCACTCCTTGAGATTTGTGGGCAAGAAGGCTCGTGGCAGAAGGTGTGGAGATGGATGGCAGCTTTGTTTCTGCAAACACACAACACTAGGGGCAGCGGAGGTTATTGTATCACGAACCAGCGAGCACTATGCGTCTCGCCGAGTCCACGGACATTCCGATTCAGAAACTTCATAGTGCGATTAAGGACACACAGCCCAGGGAGGAAGAACAGAGCATATGCATTATGATCATGAAGAAAAAGCGAGCATACATCTAGGATTGATAACTTGGTGGAATAGCATACGAGACTCGGGACCAAGCGGCCAAAGCAAACTACGGACCACGAAGAAGGTAAAGCCGAACTAAGCGGAGGCCCTAGACACATTAGAAACAAGAGAGGACTACATAGCATCAAGCAAAACATATGACTAGGAACAACAAGCTGCGAGCTGACATTGCGAACACACAAGCAGAGGCTCTCAACCTAAACATTGGAGGAGCTGTGGACACACGCGGGAAAGCAGGCACCAGCACGGATGCGGAGAGGTGTCGTCAGCAGACGGACCAGGCAGCTGGATCTTGGCTTGCTCGAGAGATGGCGGAGGCATTGAGGTGTGACACTATGCAATCTTCTTGATTTTGCCGCAAGTCATGGGAGGCGGTATGTTCGCGAGCAGCTCAAGCAAGCTAGCTCTGCGTAATCTTCGACTTCTTCGACGGCGAGAGAACTAGGCGTCGTCGTGGCCCGGCTGAGTCGGATCCGGCCGCTTGCCTTCCTCTTAGCCGCATGCTCAGTGAGGCGGCGCCGCCGTCGTCAGCCACGGTGATCACCTGAGCTCTGGCAAAAGAAGCGATGAGCAGGCGAAGATCCTCCTCCGCTGACTGTTGATCGAAGCGGGCTCGGTACCCTCCGTGGCACCTGATCCGCTGATTCGAGTGGATCTCGACCGCCTTGTTGGTCAATCATCGGCCAAGCGGGTGACCCAACCCGCACCTGGAGAGGAAGCGAGGAAGAGTGGGAAGCGAGCTTGGCTTGGAGGAGATCTCTGGCCTTCGGCTCATAAAGCGGACAAGCTACCTAGCTGCTGCAGTGGGCGACACAGGGCGAAGCGGCGCAAGCTCCGTCTTGCGGTCGGTGGAAGGCCCCGGAGATGGTTGACCACCGGCGGGACCCGAGGCTCGGGCGAGGATGCGATGAAAAGGCACGGAGCATATAGGCGGGCCACAAGGATCTGGTGGGCCCGATAGTCTTTCTTTGGGGGGGGCTGGACATCCGTCAAGGGCCCATCACCGGAAAGGACAACCGCAGAGCCCAGCCATGCGGGCAGCCATGAGCACATTTGGTTTGGGTGGGTGTCTACATTCAGCGGAGGGCGGTGGAGCGTCGGGGACCGGACCCCCCGGTCGGCAGCTTAGGCGGGGAAGTTGGTGTAGTCGAAGCAAGGAAAAAGCCATCATCGAGCAGCGGGCGAGGCCCAGGATAGAGGCAGGCGATCCAACTATTGATGAGCTCGAGCTTGAAGAGAAGCACATGCCTTGATGTCGAAGGTGGCCGAGACTTCATGGCGTCGCACCTCCGCCGCCCATAGTGAGGAGTGGAGACATAGCCTTAGCTCATCCTCGTGCAAGATTTGAGCCTCGGGCGTCGGGGAGAGAAGCGAGGTCCTCGATAAGCTTGGGCTAGGCCGCCCGGTTTGAGCATGGCGGAAGAAAGTCGGCGGTCTTGGCCGTCTCAGGCAGGAAAGCCTTGG
Organism: Aegilops speltoides; assembly: GCA_021437245.1. Lineage (NCBI taxonomy): Eukaryota > Viridiplantae > Streptophyta > Magnoliopsida > Poales > Poaceae > Aegilops > Aegilops speltoides. The sequence continues at coordinate 341,640,437 of CM038143.1, forward strand.
CGCGATCGCTATGCCCTCTCAGGCACTTCGCATGCCCGCACGGCCGTGGAGGACCCGTGGCGAAACACGCCTGACAGGGAGGCGGGCGGCGGGCATCGGCGCCTCCCTCCTCGAGGCGGCCAGGCGAGCGGCGTGGCCGTGATGGGAGCCTGGGGAGGCGAGCAACATCCCAAATCTCGTTGATGATAACATCGGTAGTGAATCTGGATGCCGTCAACCACGATGAAAGGTGATGTGGTGGGGGATGTGATCACGAGCCTCAACTTTGTGAGGGCGAAGATCTTTGGAGAATTGCTACCGTGGAGGCCGCGCGTGCTCTAAGCGAAGGTGGGCGAACCCTGCGCCCGCCATCCCCGCCGATTCCATAGCTCGGGGTAACTTCTCGGCGAGAGGCGGCGGCGTGGCGGTAAGCAAAGCGGGAGCGTTATCGCTGCGTTGTGTGGGAGGATCGAGACGGTGCGTTCGCCCACCTCCAGCAGGCTCGCGAGCAATGACCTGCTTGGACTCGCTGGGCTGAAAGCAATGAAAGCCGTGCCTTTTGCCGGAGCGGCAAAGCGGACCGGTTGGTGATGCCGAGTGAAAGTCGTTATATCGACTAGAGGGGGTGAATAGGCGATTTTTATGAATTCTTCATTGAGGAATTTCTTGATGAGGAAATTCCTTAGCGAAGAACTACTTACTGACGGAATATGTACTCCGAGTAAACATAGGATACACACATAGTCGGCATGATGAAATGAAGACTAAAACGAGTCGGAAAAGCGTAAACCGCAGGATAGCAAGATGAAGACAAGCGGTGAAGAAATTGGGCGAGAATTTGTGAAAGTCTTGATCAAAGTCTTCAAACAGATATGAACAACATTCAACCTGAGAATGAGGAAATGGAAGAGTTGAGGAAATAGAACCCGGTCGGTTAGTGAAGACAATGATTTGGTAAACCAGGTTCAAGCTAACTCTCTCGGTTTTTGGTGATTGATGACAACATAGGTTAAGTTTTCAGCGAGGATAAACATATGAAGTGTAAATACTGATATTGAGGAATTTGATTGCAAGATATAGAAGAACTCCCCCGAATATGTGCATAGTGAGGAATTTGCTTTTGAGGCAATGCACATTTGTAGAGATTGAATCATGGAGATCTCCCCTATATCTTGTAATTCATACGCATTTGATATATAATATGAAGAATTTGAAATGCATGATGAAATATGGTGCACGATGAGATTGACATCGTGCAATAATATTAACAAGGAATAAGCATGCGAATAGCACATCAAAGTTTGAGCTCGGTGCATCAAAAGCATCGAGCACGACCAAAAATATCAAGGCACCATCAGTTTAAGATTACAACTCGATCAATAAAAGTTTGGAAGAAGCGAGTTGTAACTTAATAAACGCCCATAATGTAAACCGGCGAAGACTAACTCAGATTTCTCCCCTTTGTCATCAAATGACCAAAGGATCGGCGAGACTACGCATACGAAGATTTTCAAGTCGATGGAGGCGCCCGGCGTTATCGAGAGTTAGTTGTTGAAGTAGGGCCTGCAGCGATGTCGTCAAATCTTCATGTTCATCAGTTTCACGCGATGAAGAATAAGAGCTAGCCACGGATCGGAACTTTGACTCTCTTGAATTTTTTGGAGGTGGTGCAGACCCGTCAAATGCTTCACAGAGACCCATAGTCTTCAATTCTTCAGCGGAATATACATGATTGAGAACAGCCAGTGCGGTTGAGGTTTCATGAAGATAGTCTGATTTTTCTTCAACGCATTATGTGTTGAGGTCATGTTGTGAAGAATTGCAGCAAATTGGCCTTCACCCATTTACGATTGCGTTCAACCTTGATGAAGGCGAGGTAACTCACGGTCGATCATCACCACAGTCTTTGTTGCTTGAGGCTTTTGCTTGGTGAGGTATTTCTTGGCGGTGTCATGTGTTGCGAGAATGCGTCATTGGTGGAGTAAGATGTAGCTAGGCGGAATTGACCATCCAATGGGCGAGTGCCTTCATCAATCACAGTTGTTGCCTTGCCCTTATCATCGAGATGATGGCCGGTAAACGAGGACTTCAATGGCGACAAGTAGGCTGCCATAGTTGAGTGTCGACCTTGTAATTGGTGAAGATCTTGCCCTTATGAATCTCATAATCCAAAGGCATATGGCTTCAGCTCAAAAGCGACATTGCAACGTGGCTTGAGTCCTCATGAAGAAATCATGGAAGTTGGCCAGGAGCGCATATGAATGATATTGAAAAGCATGTTCTTCGTGATGCCAGCGACATCTTCTTCATTTGAGTCGTGGCCTTTGATGGGACTCATTGTCTTCGTCGAAATTCGATAGACGGTCGAGGCACATACAACAATTCCTTGATGAGAATTTGGTTCGAGGGCTGTATCACAGCTAGCGGCTTCATGAGCACTTGCATAAAATGATCGGGCGATTCGTGGTCATTGTAGATACAGCGTCTTGAGTTTCATGGGGAGGATCAGAGGAAGGACGAAGCAATTCAGTTCTTTGGTGCCTTGTAGTGAGTGTTTCGTCATCAATCCAGCACCCATGAATTGACATCTTGACATCGCTTTGTGATATGCAAAGTGGCATAGGCGAAGAATGAGTTCTTCATTCGATCCACGAGATATCGGTCTGAGAAATTCAATGACCACGCATCGTGAATAACTCGAGGAGGCGGCTCGAAGCATGGTAGTGATTCCATATCCACATGAGAATATGCTCATGATCGAAAATCTTGTCCTTGTCAAGTAGCACGAGGAATAAAAGTTTGCTTGGTAGGAGTCGAGCGTCTTTTCCTCATGCGGCGAGTCATATGGATTATGGCGATGAAGAACACATGCTTTCGAGAGAAGAAGTCTTGACCTTGAATTTTGCTTGCTTGAGAAGGATTCTTGGTTTAGGCGGAGGAATGTCGGTGATTTGCGGCACAACCTCGAGAATCGCGATCTCGGGTGCTTGGTGAGAATTTCTGGTTCCTCTTGTGGAATCTGAGGGATCGTGGCGGAGTTCTTGACACTAGCGGCTGGAATTTCCTCATTAACGAAGATATGGGATGAGTTTCTTGAGCCCAATTGAGCAGTTGTGGCGGGATTTGAGGTACTTGTTGAATTGGAGTGAAGAGAGGAGTATGGGATCTTGACTTTCCCAAAGTCATCATTCATCAACAGTGTAGTGCATCCAATATCCACGTCTTCATCTTCTTTTCAATTTCCTCAACACCAGCCTCTTGAGTTGTGGCTGAGGCATGGGTGAGAAACAAGCTGGCGATGAAGGAATGCTTCCACTTCAATTTCTTCATCAAAGCATTACGAGGTATAGCAGTTGATTATCTTCATCGAGATCCGCTTGGGATCTTGTAGTCTTCTCCATAAGGAACAATTTCCTTAGAGCGACATGGAGGGAATGGGAGCGGCATCAATGGGATTTTCAATCGAGCTGGTCATTGGCTTCATTTTCTTACATGGCGAAGAATTTGGCTTGGCGATATGCCTTCCTCTTCTTCCTTCTGCGACTAGATTACTGCAGCCTTTGTTTCTTCACTTCATAGCGAAGGAAGAATTGGAGTTGGGGTTGGCGCGAGGAGGCTGAGGGGCTGTGGTTCGGTTTCTTGAGGTATAGTAGATGCTGATTGCCACGATCTCCTCATTTTCTTGAGCGCACCACTAGTGGATGCCAGGGAATTTCTTCGTGGCTGGAATGGAGTCATCAGCCACAGAACTTGTATTTTCATCGGTGAGAGTCATCAGCTGATCTTGGCATGTTCTTCGGCGATGAAGAGTCTTCGACTGAGGAATTTCTTGTTGCGATGGGGCTCACAGCGGTTGTCATTTTCTTCGTCAAATGTGAATCTTACCTAGGCTCCTTGCCAATCAGCATTATAAGCATCGAAAATCCTTCTTTGAGGGCTTGGATTTCAGATTGAGCTTTGAAGTTCTTGAGTCAAGTTGGCGATGTTCTTCCTCGAAGCTTCTCCTTTACGCTTGTGCTCTCTTTATTTCTGAGCCTTTTCAAATTTCATTTCTCTTGACGATGCAATGGTTGAGCATATGACTTTGACCAAAGTCGATGGCGGATCAGAGTATAGGGTGTTTGGATCTTGATGCCGCAATTCGATGAAGTCAAGGATCTTCTTCGGATCAAAGCGGAGGCACATTTGTTCCTTTGGCTCTAGCGGCCTTTGTCGGTCTGTCTCGATGATTTACGCAAGTTCTTCATCGAAGCTTCGTCATCGGAAGGCACGTTGAATGCAACCTTTGTTTCTTTCTAGGACTTGGCGAGGACGCGTCCAGCCGTTGCTTTTGTCTTGATAGAAGTGGGACTGATGAGGACATTAGTGCGGTGAGGAACTTCTTTGAGACACGAAGCAATCGAGAATCCTGAGTCCTTTGACATGTAGCGGATGCAGAGTTGAGGACTTGGAGGAGCTGCGAGGTTGGAGGGAGCAATGGCGGTCGAGAATTTGCCGTGAGGCGCGGCGAGAGCTGGGTAGTGAGGCGTTGATGGTGAAACACTTGGCTATCTGACGAGGCTTCTTGACATTGATTTCCTCGGCTTGACCGAGGTCTCAATAGCGACAACGATGGCAGAATCCTCATTGAATTTCCTCACTGCGCCTCCTTGGCACATCTTGCCGGTTTGGCTTGGCGCTGGGCCATTCTTCAGAAAGTCTTCACCACGCTTGATCTTTGGTGGGATCGGTGACAGCGAGATGCCAATGGAGCCCTTGGGCATGGAGGTTTTAAGGCGAATTTCTTCATGTACTTGGGAGTAACATAGCGATATTCCCTCCATTCTCGTGCCCATCTTCGTTCTATTCTCTGAATCGCACTTTCGCTGATTTTTAGTCTCCTTGCCAAATTTGGCTTCATCAGTGTCACGATAATCTTTGTAAATTTCATCGGGGAATCTCAAAAGCGATCATGACCTCCGGTTTCTTTCCTCCCTTCTGCGGTCTCTTGCCTTACGCCATTTTCTTGGATGAGGAATTTGAACTATAGAGCACTCTGAAGAAGTATGCAGTTTTCTTGAGAATCTGCAAATGAGTTAAGTTGATGAGAACCTAGTGATTCAGCGGCGGACATGAAGTACACATGTGAGCGAGTGTAGGTGCGAGGAATTTGGAGAGGTCATATGATTCTCGGAAGATTTTTCGAAAAGACAAGTTTTGAGAATTTGACCGAGTTGAGCCTTGAGGAATTTCACTAAGCGTTTCGTCTTAGGTTCGAGTTGTCAGATTGAAAATCCGCACAATTTAGGAATCTTGAAGAAATGAATGCTTAGAGAGATAAATCAAGAGCATATAGTGTGTGAGGTGTTTATATGTGAAGATTTGAAGAACAAAAACACCTTTGAAGATTTTCAGAAAGATTTGAGAATCAAAGTGAGTAATAAAAGTGACTTTTAATTACGAGGCTGAAGAACACGACGAGCAGAGATGAACCGTGGTGAAGTTAAATCACGTTAGATCTCAACGCCCTAACTTGGCGGGGAGAGAGCTACTGGCTGCGGAGGTGAAGATTTCATGACGGCGCTTGAAGTGCGGCAACGGCGAAGTCGGCGATGAAGCTCTTCCTCACCGTGGCGATGGAGTAGCGATGGCGCTAGGGTTTGAGAAAGCTCGGCGAGGCAGCCGTAAAGCGGAGTAAATGAAGTAAGGAAGGGAGAGGGTATTTATAGCCACGGTGAAAAAACTGTTGGCCGAGAGATTTTGGAGACGAACATGCCTGCCTTTCTCCTTCCTGCGACATGTGTCACCCATCTTGTCACGAGATGAGATCGTGTAAGATCGTGGGTGAATAAACTAATATATCGTGGGAAGCGGAGCGGTTTGGCGGTAAAACCGAAAATCTGGATAAGATTTGTTTTAAAATTTAGATTCGCAATTTCTTCACTATCAAGGACCTGATGAAGACTTTGAGCGAGTTTCAATCAAACGCACATGAAGAATTTGTGAATAGATTGGGTTGAGTATAGCATAGATGAGGAAGGGTCCGATCACATTCACTTATGAAATACAACTTGAAGAATTAGCAATAAGTGAATCTTGTAGAGGACATAAACTCTATATATATATATATATATATATATATATATATATATATATATATATATATATATATATATATAATGCAATGAAGATATGGAAACATTGAAGATTTTGCAAAGTTGAAGAATTTGAAAACGAGAATTTCAAAAATGAGAAAAACTCAAATTTAAGATTTTCAACTTTTGTGGTGGCGTAACCCAAGTATAAGAATGATGATTTGGACAGCAGCGTACAATTGTCGTTGGGTTACGAGAATCAAATTCTTCATTAATTTCTTCACACTTAGAGTGTTATTCTTCATTGATTGAAGAAAAGCGTTTCTTCATGTGTTGCACATCTAAGTCATATATTCTGCATAAGGGTTAGGATGTGTGTCCTTTTCAAAAGAACATTCAAAGATTCTAAGATATTTAGCTCACACATAACTTGCGAAATCTCTTCTCATCCAAGGGCTTAGTGAAGAGATCAGCTAGCTGTTCTTGAGTCTTCACATGCTTTCGATGGAGATATCACCCTTCACACATGATCACGAAGAAAATGATAGCGAATCTGGATGTGCTTAGTCTTGAGTCTTTGAAGCTGGTTGTGAGCAATCTTGATGGCACTCTCATTGTCGCGAGAGAGAGGCACATTCTTCACGTTGGCGCCATAGTCCTTGAGGTTTGCTTCATCCAAGCGGTTGAGCACAGCATGAGCCAGGCGACAATGTATTGACTTGTGATGAAGCGGATGACACATGATTACATTTCTTGAGGACCAAGCGGACCAAAAGATGCGTCAGAAATGACAAGTGCGAGATGTTGACTTGCGGTCCACGATCACGGCATAGTCGAGTCGAGAATATCAATGAGATCAAAAGCGAGCCCTTGGGGTACCATAATCCTAGTGTTGGTGTGTGAGCTAGATATCGAAGAATATGCTTCTGACCTTATGGTGTGATTCCTTGATGCAGCTTGAAATCGGGCACACATGCAAACACTAAGCATTATATCGGCCTAGATGCACATAAGTACAATAAAGAACCAATCATGGGCGGTATACCTTGTGATCAAAGTCAATACCATTTTCATCGATGCATAGATGGCCATTTGTGGGCATAGGAATTTTACGCCTTTGCAATCTTGCATGCGAATTTCCTCATTACATCTTTGAGGTATTTCTCTGAGATATGAATATGCCATTGTTTTCTTGTGAATTTGAAGACCTAAGAAGAATTTCAATTCTCCCATCATAGACATTTGATATTCTTCACTCATCATATAGGCAAATTCATCACTTGTATCGTTGGTTAGTATAGCAAGAGATAATATCATCAACATATATTTGGCACACAAGCAGTTCACCATCATATGATTTAGTAAAAGAGTGAGAGTCGAGTGAACGATTGTGAAACCATTCTTCACGAAGAATTCCTTCAATGTGTCATACCACGCAGGAGACTTGCTTGAGACCATAGAACCTTATTGAGTCTGAAGACTTTGTCGAGGATTCTTGGGATCTTCAAAACACAGGGGGTTGAGCAACATATACTTCTTCCTCAAGCTTACCATTGAGGAATGCACTTTTCACATCCATTTGATATAAGATGATATCATGATGGTTAGCATAGAGCAAGTAAAATCGAATAGCCTCAAGTCTATAGCAGGTGCAAAAGTTTCGCCGAAATCAATTCCTTGAACTTTGTGTGGCAGCCTTGAGCTACTCGTACCTTATTCCTCACCACAAGGCCATTTTCATCTTGCTTGTTGCGGTAGATCCACTTTGTGCCAATGATATTATGCTTGCTTGGTCTGGGCGATTGACCAATTCGAGACATTGTTATTTCAGCTTCGAGCGATGTAATTCTTCTTGCATAGCCTAAATCCCTCGGCTCGAAATGCTTCATCTACCTTAGTGGGCTCTGAGATAGAGACAAAAGCATAGTGCCCACAAAAGTTAGATAAGTGTGAAGCTTTTGAGCGTGTGAGGAGGACTGTGTGCTAATGGTCATCGATGATCTTCTCCACTTGCACTTCTTTTGCAGCAGCGTGGATGAGTGGGTTGTATTTGAGGATTTTGATCGGCATTTTCTTGACACCATTTTCCTCATCATGTTCTTGAGTGCATCATTCGGCGTTCTTCATGAGCAGGGAATGAATTCTTGGCGAGATTCTTGATAGGAATGACATCCTCGATTGCCTTGAGCTTGATAGCATCCTCGGTGCTGGGTTCATCTAACCACAGGAAGGTAGGTGCTCTCTTTGCGAGCCATTAGTTTCATCGAACCGCACATCTGATGTCGACAATCTTGTGAAGAACAATGTTGAAGACTGCAGGTAGGTGTGCTGAGATCCTCCGTAACCAAGCATAAAACCTTCATGTGCTTTGGTTGCAAATTTAGAGTTGTGGTGAGGATCTCTAATCCAACATTTGCTTTGAAGACTTTGAAATAACTCACATTGGGTTTCTTGTCGGTTGAGGAGTTCATAGGCGATCTTCTTGAAGAATTTGTGAAGATATACTCTGTTGATGATGTGGTAGGCGATTATCAATTGCATCAATCCAAAAAACAGGGCGTTTGTATTCATCAAGCATAGTCGAGCCATCTCAACAAGAGTTACATTCTTGCGCTCCACAGCGCCATTTCTTTGAAAGTATAGGGGCGAGATAACTCATGGAGTAATACCAAGTTCATCAAGATAGGCATCAAGACGAGATTCTTGAACTTCAGTTCCATTGTCGCCGATATGCTTGATCTTCACACCAAAGTTGGTTGAAGCCCTCGAGGAAAATCGTTTGAAGACTTCACACTTCATGTTTGTAAGTAACAATGTGTACCCATGTATATCGAGAATAATCATCAACAATGACAAAACCATATAAAGATGCATCATTAGTATTTCTTTGAATAATGATTAGGTCGAAGAGGTCCATGTGAAAACAATTGAATGGGCGGGTAGTGGTCATGATAGTCTTATTTGGATGCTTGGCCTTGGTCATTTTCGGCTTCACATGCTCCATATAAGTGATCCTTGAGGATTTGACATTCTCAATGCCAATGACATACTTCTTCTTCATAGCGTGTTCAAATTCCTCATGCTGCATGACCAAGTAAATCGATGCCATAGCCATTATACGAAGCTTTTGCAAGTAGACACTGCACAGCTGGTTGTGGTCTGTAGAAATCAACAATATCTGGATCTCCTCTCCTAAAGCCTTGAAGACTTTGGAATTGTCGACTTCCATAATCACAACCTGGCGATATTTGCCGAAGACAACAACCATATCAAGATCACAAAGCATTGAGGCCCGACATGAGATTGTATCCTAAGGACTCAACAAGCATGACTTTGTCCATGTGCTTATCCTTAGAGATAGCAACCTTACCAAGACCCAATACGACTTTTGCCTTTGTCGGCCAAAGATGATATGCTTGAGTGGCGGTGATAAAGAAGCATCCATCAATAGATTCTTGTCACGATCATGTGATTTGTACATCCACTATCGAGGACCCATTCGATGGTTTTGGGTTGATCATCCTGCTTGATGAATTAGTGTAAGCTTACAATCTCATATGCTTCATCGGTGAAGAATATGATATCAAGTTCATCGGATGAATTTCATCAAGCGATAGCAGATATAGCGATATGAGGGCGTGTAAAATGAAAGTTCATTTCATCATGATTCGCTAACGTCCTTTAGAACATTTTGTCGAGGTCCCCGGCAAATTCTTGAGCGTTAGAAGCGCGTCACGGAGACTGACCCTGCGAAGAAGATTAGTTCTTTTTCTTCACCACCCACATCGGAGGGGTGGCAAAGAGTCATCATCCTGCGAGCACCATATCGAGAAAAGGTGGCAAAGATGCCAAACCATTTAAGCTTAGCATGTGAGGGTTAGGGTAAGCATATGAATAAGCGGAGTAATTCTTGAGGACTTATAGACATAATGGTTTGAAGAATAATGCACATATTCATAGCCCTTAGCTCTACCTGCGAGGCAGTTGTTGCTATGCGATGATAATCATATGAGGACTTTGATCCGGTTGAGAATTTGATCCTCGTGAAGAATTTGGTCCATATGAAGACTTGGATCCATATGAAGAGTTTGGTCCATATGAAGAATTTGATCTGGGGTTCTGTTCTTCGCGAGGTGGTGTCATGAGGACATTCACGAAGACTTTCAACACAACTTTTGGGAACCAGATTTTCTTCATAGAGGAACGCTCTACTGGATTAGTGCCAACATATCTAGCAAATACTTCACCATTCGATTTTTGAGCAGTTTATAGTTGGAGTCAAATGACTCATCGAAAGAATGAGGAGATTCACATGTAAAGCGGATAAGTTAGATGGATCATGGAGGAGGTCCTTTACGCTAACCCATGAGGTTTTGAGTCGCCTCGGGCTTCCAATATGTTCCATCGGCATTGAGTTTTCTCTCAAAGGCAATACCCTCTTTCCTAGGGTTTACGATTGAGGATCTGCTTTTGAGCACATCACAAAGTAATCGATGCCCTTTGAGGCTTTGTACATGCTGTCATGTACAATTCCTTCATCCACTGCATTATGATTGATACTAGCAATGTCCTCGGATGAGAATTAGTGATAGCGGTAGATGAAGAATTTGTAACATTTGAAACATTTGAACATTCGGGTGAAGAATTAGCGATTCACGTTGAATACACTTTAAGCATGGAGGAACAAATTCTTCACGAGAAGCCTTGATTTGTTGAGCTAGTAATGAATCGCGCTCATTACGAAGATCTTCATAACACACTCTTAGCTTTTCAAGATCTTCCTTTCTTTGAAGAACTTCAAGAAAGCTTCTCATGATCTTGCTTTTCTTGAAGAAATTCATATGAAAGTTTCTCATGATCGAAGACAAGAGGAGTTATGATGACCTTGAAGATTATCATACCTAGGTGAAGTCTCTGAAGATTTTCAGATCAAGGCTTTAGTGCGATCCATTTCTTCATCAACATATCATCACTTTTATCTAGCATGTTTTGAAC